>PNEQ01060021.1:0-23165 GCA_003012365.1 Medauroidea extradentata | reverse complement strand
AGGAGTAATTGTGTGCATAACTAATTGTGTTGTGAGAGTTCTAGTTGATTACTGTTTTGTGTATTTCGTAGCTTTGTGAGCTATTAAATCCAGTACTTAATTTAACTCTTTTATTTGTAATTATAAGACCTCTATCCCAAAGAACTCATGGGAATTGCCCACATATAAAGTTTGTGTTCCTCAAACTTGTAACAATATTGTGAACATGTTAGATAACACTGTTTTGAAATTGGAAAGACAATATGAAAATGATGTGACAAAACAGGAAATGAATGCGAAATGAACATATATAAATGCAAAATGTGTGCAAATTGTGAATTTATGTAACCGATGCCATGAAGGCGCTACAGAGTGTTGGTTTTGTTGTCTAAGCCATATTGACAGGATGTCACGGATGTATGTGCACAATGCATGTAAAATTAGTAAATATTTACAAGAAGTGAAGGTTCTAGGTGGCGTTCTTTGCTAGTGTACACAACATTGAGATAACACAAAAATACCACTATAAATGCAAAAATCATATGAACAACAAACATTTTAACAATATATGTAAATTTTTTCCTGCGATTCTAATTAATTTTCTTAAATATACTTTCAATGTTGTAGAACATTTATTTTTAAATATTACAATACTAGCGTATTTCATTAAATTACCTAACGCTAATAATGTACAAGCAAGTAACGTACAACGAATTACGAAATATTTTCAATTTAAAATAATTATTTTCTCCCGTCATTTTAAAAACAGGAAATAACACGTATATGGTAACAACTAAGTACAAATAGTGCACGTAATTGAAATGCTTACATAGAGATACAATATTTGTAATTCCTTCGAATCTTCAGTAATGAAGTGGAAATCAATAATTTCTGCATTCGCAAGCGTGTGTGACAACGAAGTACTTCTTCCGCGCAACGTCTACAATCTTGTTAACAGTCGTACTCAGACGGGAACTATACGGTTGGCGAGACTGTATGTAGCTTGGAGTAGACAAGGCAGGCGGCGACGCGGAGGGCAAGGTAAACAACGAGGCAGTGCTAGCACGCGCCTGCCCGAGCAAACGGGACGCCCCGGGGAGCGACTTCCCCGTGCTCCGTCAAGCCTGAGGACTGGTTACGATCACATCGCACTACTCCAAGAAGTAGGGTGTAAACCTGAGGGCAGGATATCATACCCCGAGAGGCTCCGTAGGCGTCTGTCGTTCCCTATATGATAATAAAGCCATACGGTCCTGCACAGAAGCAGTAACGGAATGCAAGAGAGAGAGAAAAAAAACAACGGCCGGTAATGTCCGCCGCGTTTCCACATGCGATAAAAATCTGGGACAACCTACACCACGATTCGAACCCGAATCGCTTTGGTGGTAGTCGAGTGCTCTAACCAATACACCACCGCGGCACCGATCCAAGAATAACGATGAACTGCAATAACTATCGATTTAAATCCGTCACCAATGACGTCTTTGCATTCAGTCATGTACAGAAGACACATATCAAGGATCCTCTACTTAGGCTGCTTGTGTATGTAAGGCACAAAATTGATAAGAGAGCCAAGGAAGGGTTCCACTGAACGGCGGCGGCGTAAGTTAGTACAGTCATTGAGTAAGGGTACAGTATAGTTCTGCAATCACACAAGCCACTCAATCATTTTAAGTTCGACACATTTTCAGTATTTTATTGTATCGACTCAGGCTGGTATTTTCCCAGATAACTCAGCCTAAAAAAGCCCGTTTTAGGCATATCGAGCGGTCCGAAAATCTTAAAAGTTTGAACTGTACAGCCTATGTTCTTTCATATTGCAGATAATCTACAAATGTAATGCGCGTTAGGCTCAAGAGAGTTTAGTAAAAAACGGAATAATTGCAACTTGCTGCATCAAATTTTAATCGCAGGTACATGATAGGCTTGTAAACATGTCCCAGGCCCTCCACTATGCACAACTCCATTGACGACCCCCCTGCCCCCCTCCCAATTCAGCCTGAGGGAGTTTGTAACAGCTCCACCCACATTCCACACTCATCACGTCTCGTGCTTGATTAACTTTTATTGGCCGCCACACACGCCTCCTCAGTCTCTGTTACGTAACTAGACATCGTCTGGCGCGGTTCGCGGGTACACAGAAATACCTACAACGGGAACACGGAAGATAACCTCGTTAGGACCCGAGTTAACATCCCGGCTTCTGTCTCCTGATCTTGGTTTTCCACAGTTACACAAAATCGCACCAGGCGAATATTGGGAGGGTTCCTTAACAACGCCATGGCCGATTCCTCTCCCAGTTCCTGTAGTGAAATGTCACGTTCTCTAATGGCCTCGCTGTCGACGAGACGTAAAGTCAGCTTGACATGACTCAACAATCAGGGCCGGGCCATATTCTTTTCATGAAATAACTACATGATTGTGTACCATTTCCCAGACTGAAATCAATACAGAACGTAATAACTGTGTACTTCGAAAGAGCACAGAGTTAACCAATAAACCACACCGTACTTTATACTGACTATGCGTTACTTATACATTATTACGTTAACATTTAACGCTTACGTTTCACATGATTTATGTAAAAATTATTTCCTGGTCATTTAATTATATGCCACGTAAATTTTTTACTTACGGGGAATTTTTAAATATTCTTGGTTATTTTAATTACAATTTATTTTATTTTTGCTGATTTTTTTAGGGTTATTAATTTTCTGGAATAGAATCTATAGCGATCGTTCATCGACTTTTTTTTCTTAGAAACCTTGTTTGAGATATTAACACAAATAACCTTTGGCATGGTAAAATTTTATGCCGAAATTTGCCATTCGGAAATTATTTTTTCGTATTATTCAGTCTACTAATAATTATTTTAATTAATTTAATAACAATCATTTCAAGTACCTACTGTATACATCTAACAATGTCTTTAGGGTTTTAAATGAAAACATTTCGGTATTTTGCATTCTAAATTATATAATTAAAAGTAATAATTTGATAATGGAATTACGTTATAAAATATTTCGAAAAGTCTGAAAAAAGATGACCACCACTCCTTCCACTTCCAGGCCAAGCGCACACACATTTTTTTCTAATTACTCGCGTCCACTAATAGTACCGCCAGTCCCAAGTTAAGAATTTAGATAAATCATTTAGATTTAAACCTTTTAATACGTCCGTCGTCTTATGTTCCGTTAAGGCCGTGTCCGAATTCAGGTATGCACGTCTGTACTTTTACCCCTGCGTACTTCACTTGTCCCTGATCCATACTAGACGAATTCGGACGAACCTTGTTGGCTTCGTATGTTAAATGAACTAGCCAGAACTATTTCTGAAAATGTTCACGAAATGTTAGGCTTTCTTCAATACATTGATTTTTTTCCTTCAGAACTCAGATAAGAAAACAAACGCAACTGTAAACAAACCTTTCGGCGGGATGCCAAAATGGATCATCACGGTGGGATTGTAGGAAGAGTACATAACCTGGTTCCTAGCAGTAAGCATGATATACAATCGTTAATATAATTCATGTAATTTAAATCTAAGAATTGGTTATTTGCAATAGTTCTAGTAAATGTATTAGTTGTATGTACGTACGTACAAACAGAGTCGAAGCATCCATCTGGAAGTTTGTGCTTAGTTTATCACGTTCACCTGCAAATACTAAACAAAAAACTACAAAATTTTAAGATGGCGACGCAATATTTGGGTCGAGGGGCGCGAGAAGTACACACATTCGTTCCCTTGCGTACTTATGTACTTCACTTCCAATTCGGACAGCCCATGTGATGTCACTTCCGGGGGTAAGTGCACACAAGTGCATACTTCAGGCGAGTTCGGACACGGCCTAAATACGCGGTCCGCCTCAGGCCGTTTACCCTCCTTCCCTTTCCTTCTCTTGATTAGTCGAGAGGTACAGAAGTGGAAGCGTCGGTGAGACCCAATTTTTTTATAGATAATACCAATGTTATCCTTTAGCATCAACAGTATAAAAATAATAAAAGGCTCATTTCTAAACGTGGTTTGTTGTAATTTAGGGCTTTAATAGTAAAATTCCGGACAGGACTGAACTTGGACTGGATTCAACATAGAGCGAACCTGAAGTGAAAGAGGACTGAAACAAGTATATAGGCCTAGTAAAAATTTCGATCAAGACTGACATGTAAACATGGTTTGAATCCGTGTCTAGAGATATATGTTTGCGAAACACTGAACTGCAGAACTAATGACTGCAAAAAAAAGTTCGAGGCGAATATTTATTTGATATTTCGTGTGAATTTGTTCATCAGAATATTTATTTCGATTTATTCAGCACTTCCCAGTAACTTTAACAACATAAAACCGTTTTATTTAGCTAGCCCAGGGCGATTCTAATCTCTTACATAACCAAAGAAACAATTCTGTATGGCGACAGTTTCTGTTTAGTTCAGTTGGATGGGTGTTTAAAGCAAATGTTTCAATCCAGATTCTACAGTCCAGTCCATCTCGCCGACTGGACTGGATTACTCTATCCACTCCTACTTCAGTCCAGTATGAACGTGTTTAAAGCAAAATTTGAATCAAGATTATTCAGTTCACTCCTAGTTCAATCCGGATTGGGTTGTTACTCTAAACGTAGTAATTGTTGCAGTAGTTTTTACGTTTCCAAGTGTCAACTGATGCATGGAAGTAATTAGGTACAAGGCAATGTTGATTAAGCCATGCCTACGGGCTACTGTCCGTGGACATACAATAACTAAAACAATTATTACAGTCGCGTGACACTCGTACATCGGCGCGCGCGGAATTATAAAAAAAAAATTATTGCTTCAATTCGTATGCAAACAGGGCCACTGACACGAATTCCGGGCTCCTTTGCAAGTAAGTCTACAGGGCCCCACATAATCCAAAATCCCTCTTTTTTTTTTTTTTTTCAATTAAAACTTAATATAACATTTGTTTTGCTGCTTAATAACACGGGAAGCAACAAAGTGTGACGTGAGACGAATTATATGCGGGGAAAAATGTTTTTTCTAAGTTTATTTTATTATTTTTCAGTTCACTGCCCCGGGCCTTTGGGCATTTGCCCCTTTGCCCCCCCCCCCCTTTCTCGGCGGCCCTGTATGCATATCTTAGACCCAAGTAAGATAAGCGGTGTTTTACGTACCGTCGACAGCGAGGCCATTACAGACGGTGAGACACAACTTTACACGACAGGAACTGGGAAAGGAATCGGCAATGACCTTACTAGTATTACACATATCAACATTATCTTCGCGCTTTATGAAAGACGCAGTCGTTCTTATTTTCGCTGCGTTCTGCTAAACCTAATATAACAAACGGTTACATTTAAAACCTAATACAAAAAAAAGTTTTGTAAAATGTATAGTCTACAATTCTTTATACTTAACTTTGACGAACGCAGCTAAAATAAGAACGACTGAGTTTTTGATAAAACACGAAGATAATGTTGATATGTGTAATACTTGCATTGTTATAATGAAGGTAATATTGGCCTTGATTTATGCTGAAACTGAATATAAAAATTTTACAAATTCAATAATTTTTTTTAAAAATACAAATAATTTTATTCTTTATTTTTATAAGCATGACATTGTAGCCTGCAATGTCTTTATCCACTGTGATTTTTTTTTTTTTAGTTTGGTTATGGTATATCAGTTGGTTTTAGTGTAGTCGTTAAAACGGAAACATGCAAAATATGACTTTAACAAGCCATTACGCGAAAACTATGAGAGATAAAAAAAATTTCATAAGAGCCAAATTTAGTCACATTTTGTGTCTAAAATAAGAAAAAATATACTGTACAAATAAAAAATAAAAAAATTGTGATGAAAATTGTGGTATACGGCCACCTTAAGAGTGCGTGCTACATAATTCAGAGCTAAAATCATCAGTTTAGAATTGTAGGTTTCTCGAAGCCAATTTGCAGAAATCAAAGAACAGCAATCCCAGACAATAGCTGTTGCCAACTTTCTGAGCATAAATGTTTCTTGTGTAACATATATCTGAAGAACAACCTCTGACGTGGAAATCTCTTACATTTAATTGCGGCGCAAGAGATCAAGCTTAACAAATGTATCATTCCGGACAATTGTTTGCTAACAAAGTTCGCAAATATAAGGAACAAGGATGTTTGTTTTGAAATTTTTCTATATTGACTTTCAAAAAGTGTAGATCTCAATAATTGCAGAACTCAGCGCTTATATATCTACCACCCCAGCATTCGTCTGGACCGATTTCAAAAAACCGAAATTAAGATAGAGCCGTGGGGTCCAATACATATCGTCCCGAATGTGAGTTATATGTTTTGGTTGCTCTCACTTGGTTTTTAATATAATAAATAATAAAATAATACACCTTTGAGTGATAGGATTATGCACGATGAAGTTTCAAATGTTTCCTTAAAGAAAAATTTGAACCTCTTACTAGATTGGATAGCTTGGTGTTTCTTAAAGAGTTTAGAACGAAGAAGAATGATAAATTATGTATAATATATAGAGAAGATGGTATCTCGCGAAAATGTTTTGTGCCAACATACCCTTCAAACGCTGAATTGCAACACTTATGCTCGAGTCATGTACGCCTGACACAATGTAGGTGCTTACAGACCAATAACATACATCAAATATTACAATAGCGGGGTTCTTATTGGCTCAGTCAAATAGGGCAACAGCTTCACGTACAAGAGAAAGCCAGTCATCTTCTGGTAAGCTGAACGTATGTTGAAACCCAGCAAACAGTCAAGTTTTCCCGCGATAAACCATCATTAGGGCCATGAACTTTTCGCGAAAATAACTTTGCCGCACTTTGTTTCAGTGTCTTACGTGCACACCTGCAGCTATGCTTCGCGGTGATTGGCAGTGTGTCTTCGTGAAATAACGTCTCTCATTTGACTGTGCCAATAAGAATAACGTTACTGTAACGCCACATGTCTGTGATTTGCGAGTACAACCTCAAGACACACGAATGTTCAAACATCCAGAAACAATCTGGGGCAAAATTCTTTTCGCGAAAAGTTCATGGCCCCCTAAGCATCATCTCTAATAACGAGTCATAATTCCCCCTTTTTAGTTTCCTAATTTGTGTATCCTCGAATGGGGTGATCTTGGTCCTACGCACGTAGGGCGAATTTGAAATGTACGGAAATTATACCAGTTGTTGCGTTTGACCACAAGTTTAAAATACTGCAGCTGACAAGTAATTTTGTTATGTGCTGAAAATATTTTGCCCGAAATGTTTTTCTGACAATACCGTTTAAGATGAAAGCTTGTATGAAAACAAAATACGTGCACGACTAAATATTATTAATTTTATACGACAGTTATGCTACTTAAAAATAATATTAACTGCACTGCATCGCCAAAAAGAAATAAAGAACTGAAATTCGAACTTACATTTTTAATAGGTTTTACTTTATTTGTATGACCGTAACTATTATATTGGTAAAAACTATAACAATAAAAAACTAAGCCACTAGAAAGTTGCGTCTAACAGAACAGGTACTTGGACAGTAGGCCTATATGGCTTAGCTGGGAAAAAAATTTCCAAATTCATCCTCAGTCTATTGAAAACGTAATGCTTTTCTTGAGAAAGCAAAATCGCATTATTTTTCACACTCGAAACAGTATTTGACAGTCTAAGGAGGTATTATTTCCGGACGATACGTCGTGTTGCGATTTTGTCCACACAAAGGAATTATAAACTAGAAGTCAACAACATTTTAAAACATTACTCGAGATGGGTTTCTGCACAACAAACGAATTATAGGATCAGTAATATATGCAAATGTAAATTGATTGATTATAATCACATCTGAATCAACATGTAACTAACAATTAAAAATAAATATTTTCACGTAATGTGCCGATTATGTGATTCATAATACTGAAAACAAGACATTATCATTCGCATAACTTAAAACAGAGACGTAACATTATAAATGTGTTTTATTATACGCATAAAAGTGAAATTTAATACTCAATACCACTCAAAAGAGAACGAAGAGAATTTTGTGTTTGTGGGAATTTAGGATTTTACTAACGTATTTCAACTGTACTCAGTATCGTAAACTAGCATTGCACAGGCAAAAAGCAAACCCCTCATTTTCCGTAATCATGTTGTCTCTCTCTCTCGCTCTCTCCCTCTCTCTCATACACAAACACACACGCAATGAACACTTCAATCACACCTCCTAGCTTATTTTTCACTTACGCAGAATGTTTCAAAACTTTACGTACAACCTGCAGAGGCGTGTTCATGACGAAACCGTCATAGTAAACATAGATAGAGAAATCAACTGTTTCTGAGATATGATAAATGTACATCGTAACTCTAACAACGTTGTTCATGATTAAAGTTCCACCTTCCTAGTGTTTTAGCTAAACACGACCCACATCAAAATTAAACTATGGCCAAGAATCGTGACGTAGGTCTCATGTTTGACACCAAAACTGTTTTGCATTTGTAGCAGATCCTGAAGCAGTAGTAATGAAGTATTCGTGCAATTTCTAGCAAAGAGATGACCATATTTCATGTGTGGACGTGTCAACGGTGACGTATGGATGGCAATGCGATTTTACCATGAAGCATTCTCTAACTGAAGACAACCAGACCCTGGACAGGCGTGATGAGATCCGTTCAGAGTTTGCAGTGCGTAACTGGTTCATTTACATCCAATATGCGTCATGCAAGTAGACCACGAACAATGTTAATACCAACCATGGAAAAATGGGTTAGGCCAATTAAATGCGAAACTATACAAGTTTTGGGACGACTGCAGAAGCAGAACGTGATGCACACACTTCAATTTGGCGGTAAGCCCATATAACATGAAGTACAATGAGTGCAAGCTGGCCAAACATTACTTCCCTGGCTGTTTTCGCTCAAAGGATCGTTAGGCTATGTAAAAATAATCTACACAGTCCCTTATTCACGTCTAATTTGCAAACGAAATATGCTTTACCCAAAAAGATAAAACTTTCAGAACTCACACATTTGGGCGTTCGAGAATCACCAATATTATCACTGAAACTGCACATTAGTGAACAATGGGTGCATGTCGTAGGTGAACGAATGTCATATTTTTACCGATGGACTTAAAATAGCATATGTTTATCAATTTCTAGCAGCGTTTGCTTCTTTTTTAGTGATGTATACTTGGGGAAGGTTGAAAATGTGGTATACATGCAAGACGGAACATCGGTATAGGCTACATTTTACGTTACAAACTGAAGAAGTATTTTGGAAATACGCAATTACAGCAACTGGTATCTCACAGAAAACCTGAGAATACAAACAGACAAGTAAACAAACGACTTTGTTTGCAACTGGCAAATAAATGTAAACATACACAACTCCACGAGGAATTCAGTCAGTGATTTACAAGAAAATAATACAAACTAGCACCCAAGTACCAAAAAACAAACCAAGGAAAAAAAATAACTCAGATTATTCCACAAAAGAAATTCCGTCAAGAAGTACGAAACAACAGACAAATATAATAATTGCAATAAACAGGCAAAACAACACGAACGACAAAAAAAACTTGATATAGACGACACAGCAGAAACACAGACACCTTTAGGAAAGAAAATGAAAACAAATAACACAGTAAATGTGGACAGTAAGACAATGAAAAAACAGACGAACACAATGGTATATGTATTTGCAACAAAACATACGTTAACACCCAAATTCTTGCACGAATCTTCCACATGTGTTATCGACTGCGGTTTTCCATCATGTCTATAAATGTTCAATCGTAGTTAGCTCTCTTTCGACTTTTTTCGACCTGAGCAGTACGACAGTCATATCTTGAGTTATGGACTGTCAGTTACATTTTTAAATATAAAAAAAAAACTAATACGGATTCATGAGTATAAAAATGTTATTAATGTTGCAGCGACATGAAAGGAACATGTTAGAAAACGAATGCGGCGAGACCACCTGGTTGCGATTGGTTTTTTGATTTCTTAGTTTAAATTCTGCCGCTTAAAAAGTGAACGGTTATAATATGAACGATTACGAAGGGCAAAACTTTTTTTTTCTAGGAGATTTTTGAAAATTTAAAGGTGAAACCAAAAATATTCATCTGTTAGACGAGTAATGACTACCACAAACGACACTGAAATCAAGCTAGCAAAGGCGGGGCAAGTGAAAGAATAGTAATAATAAAGAAACGTGTCTCCACACCACGGCAGCTTGAACTACGTAATTGGGTATATTTAACCTTTAGCCTGACACTGTCTGCCCTCTTCTGTTAAACGGTCCATGATCACCCTCCCTACTTCTCAAGTTCTTCCGAGCCAGCCAGAACACAGCAATGCTCTCCCAAGAGTTCCTAATCACAAATGTAAATTTAAATATAATGAACGGGAAACAATGCTTCGACATAGTGAAAGTTATGGTTTGTTGTAGTGCATAAAATCAACAAACTATACCAGTATAGGTACTGTCTCCAAGAAGTAATCATAACCACTCTCAAACATTACTCTAGGAAAAGAACGAAAGCTGGTCTGAAGCGTTCGTGCAAACCTTAATTGCCTTTTCTGTGATAGTTTCAGTCAGGCAAATATGCAAAACGTTTGTACCTAATCAAAAGCAAGTTTAGCACCTGGCATTGGTTCTCGTTGCTTTTTAAGAAACTGAATACCTTGGTTTAAAAACCGAGGTGCCAGTAGTGTGCTTTGACATAGGCATCACTCTTGAATGCGCGTCTGTGCCCCATCGCCTCTATTCGCACGGCGATAAACTAGCCAGCAATGTTTCCTTGGGATCGCTGAAACTATTGAATTGCAAGCAGTGACATTATTTTATTGCTGGGCAGTCTGTACTAAAGTACACTATAATTTTGTATCGATATGAGCAGTAGATTTTACGATAAAGCACTGCTAAAAAGCCGTTTTAGCCACATTTGGGGGCTAGGGATTAGTATTTCCAGCAATACGCATGATTTTTAAAAGAATTTTATAATCATTCTTTGAAGTGCGTTTTCTTTACGAATGTGAGTTCGTTGTATACTCGTATAATAGTTTTAGAAATAAATGCATATGTTTAACCTGCTGTAGCACAGTTCAATGAGGCACGAAGGCGCCTTACCTGCAATGACGAAATATATTCCGACAGAAAGACTGCTCTGAGAATGGATAAAGGCAGGAAGTTTGAGACCAAGAAAGGAGCAGGTGAGCAGTCGTTTCCCCGAAACAAGATAAGGAAAGTCGATGGACTCCCCCGCACGACCCTTTTATGTGTCGCCGTGTCAACATTTCTCACGCTCTACAAACAACAAAGGTGTGTCAATGCCATCGTCGAGTCTATCGTAAACATCTGATAGAGCTGCGTTGTCCTGCATCCGTCATTTATATACACGCCCCATCGTGTACTACACAATCCTCTTCCGTACACTTTTGCACAGATTATCTGGATTTTTAATTATTGTTCATTTATGCCACCATTTCAGGTAATTAGGCCAATCGGATGAAGGGACCCTTCCATTCTAAATTCTCTACGTAACAATGCACAATTTATGTCTTATAAGAGATTCTAACTCCGAAGTCTTATCAGAATGATAACACTGAGGAATTGAAATACCTCATATCTAGAGGAGGTCAATATTAAATATTATTTCCACTCATATTGCAATAGCTGTGGACTTTCCCCCACAATCTGAAACAACTAACAACAAACATCTTGTAAACGAAGCAATTTCCCTTGCACTTTACTTAAGAAACTACTGTTAATAACTAAATCAAAGTATTTTAAAACTAAAACCAATTGGACAAAACTTATTGCTATGTTTCAAGTTATGACAGCTTGACTGAAGGACAGTTTCTTCTGCCAGTAAGTGTGGTGTAGAACAACTCGAAAACAGGCCCACCAGTAGTTGTAAATGAACAAGTCCACTGACATTTTTAGCGGTGTCACTCACGACGTTTTTCGAAAATGTTGGAAACAAGGAATGATACACAGTCCCTCCGACATCGTTGAAAGAAACACTCCACATATGACGGCATATTTTCTCTGGCGTGGCATCATGCTGTGATCATGAAGGAGCTCCGCCACGTTGCATAAGGGCGCCGCCTACCTGCGTGTTAGAGGCTCAGAAATGACGGCGACATAAGGACGACCTTGAAACGCGCATAAAATGCCGCATCACTTTAACGAGCCAACCTCTGAAACAACGTGCAAGGTTTCCGTCGAACCGTTTTTACTGCGAGACATTAAGCGGTGACCATATAATTTTATTGGTGGAAAGTCTGTAACAAAGTTCAGTGCACATCGCAATCTGAGTTTCACATACATCCGGTTAGTACATTTTGAAGTACGGAAGTCTGAAAAGGCCGTATTTAGCCATGTTGGAAGACTTAGAAATAGTGATTTTAATTATCACAGTGTCTTAAAAATGAGGTTCCGACCTTGTCTGAAGTGTGTTTTCTTTTCGTACGTTGGCACAAAGAACACACGTGGAATAGTTTGTAGGAAAAAAAAACCCTGTTTACTAACACACTACAACGCATTCGAAGCGCGAGGTAGGCGGCCGCCTTAATCAGGAGCTCAGTAACAGCCAGATGTACATAAATTTTTTTCTTACAGCACTGTCAGGCTTTTCAGGGAGGTAACAGCACAGTTCCTGTTTATGGATGACAAACACTGATCGAGTTGCATAACGAATATCACTAAACTTGTATTCACCAGCCTCTTTCACTTTCAGTAGTACTCAAACTGTAGTTAGTAGACCCTGGTGGTCGGTGACTAGGTTTTTAGCGGTCTACTTATTTGTAAATTAGTACATATTTTTTCTAATGATGAACTGATTAGCAGCAATTATTAATAATAATGAGATTGAAGCCATTATTATTTTTATATTTAATGCGGGATGTGCCAAGGCAGATGGATAAAGTGTCAGGCATCCCGGCCCGTATTAGGAAATTTTAAAATCACAGCTCTACATTAACCCTATTAAATAAACATAGGGTGCACTCTGTTTTACAGGAATGGGACTTAATACTTCAAGAACTGCTTGAAATCTTGTCCTCAGTAGTGGAAGTCACTGTACTGCGCTTGCCCTAGTGATTGTGAGTCTATTTACCTATCTCGCGTCGATGGTCCACCAGATGCCGTAAGCTCATTATTAACACATCTGAACGATTTCTGAATGCAGGGTGACTATACAAATACATTTAATTAATTTCTTCGCACTACATATGCTCAACTAAGCCGATAACGATTTGTTTCATCTTGCGTCTATGGAAGTTTCTTTGCTTACATCAACCTACATTTTTACATGGCAGTCCTACAGCATAAACAAAACGAATGCAAATGTCTCTACACAAGTCAGCCACTGTACAAGAATAAGAGGAGAACTGTACATAATCTGTTATATTTCTGACAGCGCCCACAAGGCACCAAGTCTAGCTGTGGAGCATTCGTCACCGCCTGGATGTACACACCAGAAGAAATGAATACACGATGATTAACTACGCATTTAAGACTTTGTTCTATTCATGCTATTTTTTATATTATTTAAATCTAAAAAAGTAGCGGAGTTTGTAAAATGGTCACATACGCCTAGATTGGTTGAAAATAGTTTTAACTATGCAGCCAATTTTTTCATTAACATAAAACGTATATTTTTGGCTGATTGACTCCAACACATATTTTTTAGTCGCTAACTAGCCAAAATTTTACAATATTTTTCTTCGAAAACATTAGGCCACATGGTAATAACAATTTTAAACAAATCTGTGTGAGCTTTGAAATATCTACTCCTTTTTAGGGTTTACAAAATAGTATTGCAAAGATAACATAAATAGTAACTCATTTGACTCTGGTGGCCCTTTTGCTATAGGTTGAGACACGGCCGGAACTAATAAGGAAGAAAACATGCATCCGACATGACGAAATGTGTCTCGGAACATTCGACTGACGTGTGTGCCTAGGTTACTTCCTACCTCAGCCCTTGTAACTAGGAGGCCTGTTTAAGGGAGTTCAAGTGCGATAAAATCATAATTTTATATCGTTATGAAATATTGTTAGCTTTGTAGACGATTCTTGTGAGTACAGTTTCCTCTTACGAAACAATTTTAGCTCTCATAGTTTTCTCATAACGGTGCGAGAAAGTCACAATTTTCTTGTTCTGCTGCCATGCAAATTGTGAAAACCAACAGACCTACTTAAATAAAATAATTTACTGAGATATTACATCCCATGAGCTATGCAATAAAGTATTTAAAAGACCAGAACGTAACATTTTCAAATTTTTAAAAAATCACAAAAGTACAGAAAAAAAAGTTGAAAATTCAGCAATTTTTAAATACAAAAATAGTTCACGGGATTAAAAAAAATGTTTTACTAAGTAGTCCGTGGCATGTTATTTCACTGTGAATTATTTCACGTATGTAAGTCAATTGGTTTTCACTATTTGCATGGCAGCAGAACATGCCAATTTTTACTTCGACGCACTGTCATGAGAAAAATATGAAAGCTAAAATTGTTTTGTAAGAGGAAACTCTGCCTACAAGTAGCGTCTACAGAACTAACAACATTTCATATAAATATAAAATTACGTAATTATCGCACTTGAACACCATTAAGACTTAGATATAGTCATCATCTTGAATTTTTGTATTTTGTACCATAACTTCTTTTCTGGTTAAATTTAAGCGACTTTAACGTAATTCTTATTACATTCGTAACTGCAATTTGATCTGTAACAAGAGTCACGGAAAATAAATATGTGTGGTGTCTTAAATTCTATTAATATGTATTCTATTCTGCAGTTAAGATTAGTTCCAACAATTTACCCAGAAGAAAAGTTACGACACAAAATACGAAAATTCATGATGCTGACTACCTCTCACTCTTAGGATCACGCTCCCATGTTTATACTGTTTTCGCGATATTTTTTTAAAAACTTAAACGAGAGCAGATATCACAAATATGTTAGGCAGTTTTGTTTAAAATTGTTTTTGTCGTGACAGCTATTATTTCCCAGACAAGAAATAATACTGTCAAGGCCGATAGATCTAGTATCATAAATCTCGTTAATTACACAATCGGTAAAACACAGTAGGCCTACTTGTGGCGCAGCGAGGTAGTTGAGTCTTCTCGTTGGTGTTGAGAGTGTGTGTCCACAGCAGCGAGGATGTCATACATCTTCGCAGTCAAATCAGAACTATACCGGAAAGAAGATCTGCGGTATGAAGAGAGGAAATGGCGGTGATCTCGTGGTACTTCAGTAGACAGTGGTTCACCACCTAGGACTGTGCTGGGCAGGTTGCATACCTAAATAAATTAAATTATATTCGTTGGAGCTCTGTCACTATTCACGATATCGCTTTGGAACAAAATCCATTTTCTGCGCAGCAAAGAGGAAATATTTCTATCAGCATAAAAATCGGGAAAACAAAATTATGAGTTGCTGTTTCCGAGTGTTTTCGGGTGTAAACTATTATTTGCTATTACAAACAGTCTAAATGACCCTCTAGCAATGTGAGCAGCAACGCGATAAACATAAAAGTCACTGGTGGCATATGCAGCATTGAAAGGTGACTAATCACGTATAATATAATTAAACATGCAAATCCGTATATCCTTATCCTTTCACCAGGGCTCTGCAGTAGACAGGTCCTGTAATTGATTACTGAGAACTGCTACTTTCTGAACTTTTAATGTAGAGTAATTATCTCAGTTGATTTATACTTATTTTGAGTTATGGTAACTAATTGTGATAGTACAGGAAAATTGTAAAAACAGTGATTGATTGTTAATTGTGAATTAGTGAGACGGTTGTAAGCATTTCTGTTGCGAAAAAATTAAGACGTATATGCTTCCACTCTTTCATTTTAATTTCAAGACTTCCATCGAAAGCGAGCCCATTCACGACTCGCGAATTATACAATACCGCTAATATTCTCAACAACGTTGGAAAGACTTTGCTTTGTAATGCAAGAATTTGTGGCCATTTAATTCTAAATTGCTACAATACAGCCGGCATTGTGTCTATGAATTAGGGGGAAAAAAAATATTTGGCTGTACTATTGGTGCGATATTCTCAATAAAGTGGCAATTTTTAAATTCTTGGTAAGTTTTTTAGTTTCAGTCAATTTATATCCTCCCACCATTTGTTATTAGTGTCACACATTCCGGTTCATCGGCTGCGTGCTCTAATTGGGACTGGCATCTGTAGCATAGTTCGTTAGGCGCCAGTCTACGGTGCGAGAGTTCCTGTGTTCGATCCCGGTTCGGGCATGGATGTTGTGTTGACCATTCACCTCACTTCACCCTCATCGACTCTTTAGTCCTTGTTAAAGGGCCATAAAACCATCTCACCTCACTTCTAATTGGGTTGGCTGGGCGTTGTCACAGATCATAACAAAAGGAGGGGGGGGGAAGACTGATTCTTTAAATTGCTATAGTTTCCGGTATTACACGGAGTTTGTGGTCTCTACCGCCATCCTTCGTGCCTTCACACATATGTGCCTGGCGAGCACGGGCAAGACCGGAGTTGACGCGCCGACCCTAACTAGGAGAGATGACAAATGACGGTGCTGGTACGTCACTGGGCGTGAAGTAGCACCAGAGGTCACTGAATCCCCAGAGACAAACTGCCCCATTTGTTAGTTTCTTCTAAAAAGAGATCTCTTCACCGGCGACAGCCGAACTAGGGGACGTACAGGAACAAGGTCGCTCCAAATATGTATATAGCAGAAGCAGTAGTCACAGCATATGCCCTCCCTCCTTCCTGTCTCCAGGCATCAAGTTACGAGTTTGGTACCAACTTACAGTGCTCGGACGTTTCTCTACGCGGTGCATTCTCCCCAAGCAGTAATGCATTCCATTCCGTACAAACCCCGACGGGAAATTTCATACACGTGCCCTACAATTTCATCCCTCATAATCGATTGTACAAAACAAACCTGTTAGATTTTATGGAAGAAATTAACTTATTTTGTTCTACTAATACTTCCGATAGTTTACGCGCGCGTTTCGAGAATTTTTACACACTAATTATAATACACAAAGTTTAAAATCTAAGGTTGTGGAGCCTACATTTATCTTGATCACATAATTACCTTTTGTGGAATGTTTTGGCTAACGTTCATTTCTGTTATAGAGTTACTGCCGAGCAAAATGTGTTTACGAACAAGAACAACTGTGTATAATTAATTATCATTCGCTGTCTCTGTAACAAGACAGACCCTGACTGCTAGCTTGCAGCCGTAAGGCATCACATTTTCATTTGGGTAATTTTCTTTGTATAGTACATGCGCTAAGTACTTTGCACGGACAGGCTTCGCCAATTAAACTGATAGGTGACGAAATAAAATTCCTCTACGCTGTAATGCTTTTATGAATAAAAAAAAGTTAAAAACTACTCACCCCTTGTATATTATTATAGAGACATGCAAAATTCGCGTTATCATTTGGTAGCAGAATAAACTTCACTTTCCTATACATAACAGAGCATAATCTGCAATTCAATTGGCCACGAACTTATATGTGTTGTCATTAACGTGTGTTACGTCTTTACAGAGATTGGCATCTCTACCGTGTAAGCATTCTCCGCGGCAAGTTACGACAAAATCGGCCAGCAGGAGACGTCGAACGAGCCTATAGTCACTTGGAGTCTAATTCTCTGTCAGAAAATAACGCGAATTTTGCATGTCTCTAAATTAATAATAATTAATGGACGGTAGCATTCTCTTCACGCTTGAGGCACGGAAACAGAGAAGGCGATAAGCCGAACATAACACGTCAAACAAACACCTCATCGCCTCTAAGCGCGATGGACTAAACTAGCGTGTAGTGTTTTCGTAGAAACAGTTTTTCAACGGGACTTCAAGCGATGACCCTGTTATTTTACTTGTGGAAAGTTTCTAGTAAAGTCCAATGCAGGTTTCTATGGCTTAGTTTCACGATTACGACCGATATTTTCTCAGCTACAGCAACGTGAAAAAGCAACTTTTATCACTTCTGAGGAGCTTGGGAATCATGTTTTTAAGAAGCGGACGGCATTTTTTAAATCATAGGGACACAGTTTGAAGTATGTCTTCTTTTCATAGATAAATGGATTGGAAACATTTTTAATAATTACACAAGAGAAAATACTTTCCATACCAGGCTACATCACGCCTCACGCGTCCGGTCCACTAACTCTTAAGGCCAAAACTGTTCGTGAAACTTATGTTTGCTCCAGTCAGTGCCCTATGTGCACATCTGCTGGTCTGCTTCATAGTCAGAGATAGGATGTTTAAACTCACAGATTAGGTTTCTAACAGCAAAATTACGAACGTATACTGTTGCAGTAACCTTATAGTGATTGGCACAGTCAAATGAGAGACGTCACTTGACCAAGACACGTTAATGGCCATAAAGGAGATCTGCAGATATGCACGTACGGCACTGAAGCAAACTGGTGCAAACATTTTTTTTTCCCGAAACGTCTATGGTCCTAATTATCATATTGGCAGCTAATCCTCTCACCTGATAGTGAGCGATTATGCCTCGCCTGTTAATTGTAGTCGTTTAACAAAATTTTAGTGCGTTATTGACTGTTTAGTAACATATAGACTACAATTTCCTGAAACAAGAGTAAAATCTATTTACTAGTCGGAAAATCAGTTAATTTATTAAATAGCAAGCGTCGACCTTACAGCCTTTCAGGTCTCAATAGCGTTCACTGTAGTTCAAAAGCACACAAATTATTGCACGTGTCGAAACCCTAGGGACTGAACCACTGAACTACAGACGTTACGATTATGTACGTCACTTCTTTACCATAAGGTGGTACATACACCACCATATTGGATTAATGTAAATTTTACAATAACTTTTGTTTACAATGTAGTATTGTACTTCTGGTCATGATAGGAAGTAAAGATGGTTGGCAAATAAAATATAGGTAATAGAAGTAGTTGGATTTTGAAAACATTCGTTAAGCCGTTCTGCAAATAATTTATTTATTCATTTTATGCACGACATATTCAGCCACACGCCGTTTTATATTAACGAAAGAATTACATTATTGTTATAGTCCTTTTTGCAATGAGACATATTGTACGCACCATCACGGCCGAATTAATGAAATTCAATCGCAGAGTAAAATTATAACAAAAATAAAAAAACATCCAAGATGGCGGCAGATAATCCTCCTTAAGAGGAGAGTTCATCGAAAATGTTATATGATAAATTAGTTTTTGTATTTGTACGAGATATGGTTTGTTTTGTAGACATACATTGTGACTATTTTCTACTGTAATGATATTTTTTTTAGCTTTCATAGGTTTTGTATATTGGGACGACAAAGTTCAAATTTGTGTAAAATGGTTTTATACGAAAAAGTAAAACCACCTGACTTACCGAAATGAAATCATTCACACTGAATAACAGTTTTACGGGCTACGCCAATATATTGTTTCGAGCCGCGACTATCATGCGAGCAGCGTAAGCTGATTCAGTGGCGGCAGGACTAAGGACTACACTGTGCGGTTCGCATTACCCTTCGTGGCGTGCCGCGGCGGCCACCTACACCTCGAGTTTCGTAAAGAATCAGATAACAGTAGATATCACGGTCTAGAGAATTCTTGTTTGTACTCTATTGTATCTGACGGTGTTTGGACATTGCTGTTTCTAGAAGCTCCGAGACAAAGAGTTGCTACGAGATTTCTGGACTCTTGATTGAAAGTATAAAAAGGAGATGTGCCAGAGACTGGGCGAGAGTTTTTGCCGAAAGTCATCTTGTGTGCGAGTGAGTCGTGGCGATAGTGTTGGGTTGCGAGCGGTATTCAAGAGTGTTCGGTGATATTGTTTGCTGCGAGGAGTAGTGTCGACTTCAAGCGGACCATCGGGGTGCTCCAAGCTAAGAAATTGGGTCCACCATTTGTGAGTGGTCAGAGGGACATTTTATGTACAGAGAACTTTTATAGAGAATTGCGGCTTCATTATTTTGATTTTATAACCTTTAGTCTATGTATATAGTTATAATTTGTTTTGTTTGCTATTAATTTGTAACATACTGATGACTCACATTTATTTAAAAGTGATTGAACATTAGTGACATTCAGACATTTTGGTGTAGAGAGTTGTAAATAAATCAGGTTTTTTTACTTACTTTTTTATTTAATCACAGACCTCCATCCCTCAGCATACATTGCCCAACTTAAAAAATTATGTATGAAAACAGCATTGAATATTTTTTGTATTTAGGCTAAAAAACATTCTATAAATAGCCAATTTTTTTTTAGTTGAATTTCAGAAATGTTATTTACGGAGATACATGTATACTCGCAAATCCTGATTTATAACATACAGACGACGTCTTGCTAGCGAAAAATATTCGAAGACGGAAACCGCTTGTGTTCTTCAATGAAGACCGCGGCGCGCTGTAAGTAGGGGCTGACGACCGGGTTATCGTTACTGCGGCGGGACTTCCGGTGGCCAAGATAACAACCGACAGAAACAATTCGTCCGTAAATCGATCGCGGCGACCGCAAACTCAACTGGATCCTCGGCGGCGCGGAGAAACCACAACCTGATTCTTCCCACCTGGCCAGGTCAATCACGCTGCTAACGAGGACTGCGAGAAGTGAGGCGTGAATATCTCATTTCTGTGCGGCAGCTTGTTTTCACTGTAGATAAGTCTCGTTCACCTCCTCGAGCAACAGCTGACAAAACTCGGGTGGACGTATTTTTGCGCCAAAGTCCAAGAAGTGCTGAGAGCTAAGGGCGACGAAGAACGCTCATCACGTCTCTCCTTATTTAGCCTATAGCTGCAAGTCGAGTGAGCTGGCGTGCAGTCTTCTGGCCGACAGTTCGCCTCAGACATTCAGTGATGATGCCATCATTGTATGACTTAATACTTAAGAAAAACGGTGTGTTGTAACAGCTTTTTTTTTAATATTCTGAACCAAGATTATGCCAACAAAGGACTACAAAAACACGTATTCTCGCCATTTTCAACCGCAAGAAAATACGCTTTAAAATTAGCGGAGGTCCTGAAAAAAGAACTCATGCGTGTTACGTGTTACATTCTTGGATGTTATATATGTAGGTAGTTCGGGATAAAGTGAGCACTTTTGAAGCCCTAGTTATTGTCCACGCGCCAACTCTGAGTCCCTGGCGTATGTTCATTTTTCGTCGTAAACGTTATGTACTCCACAGTAAGACAGTAGCAAACTCATCCCAACTTACGGCGTTACTACGGCCAGTACGTGCGTCGACAAGGTATCAGTCTCGTTGTATTATTTATATGTTTACGAACAATAATCACATACCCTCCAGGGACTCAGAGCTGGCACGCGGACAGTACTTTTTGCCTTTCAGATAATTGATAGTTTCCTGCAGCCTTCGAATACGAACAAACCACTCTAAGTAACAACCGAAGTGTATAGGTTGTACAGAAATTACAAGTAAACGTCTCAGGTCACAATACATAAAATTATTTTGATATTCTGACAAGTTGGCGTGCAAAATTGCTCACTTTATCGCGAACGAACCTATAAGCAGACATCACTCACGTAAGGTGAATAGTATTTTAATAACTAGCATCAGCAGAAGACACCACTCGGCGGCCCGGGCAGGTAATTATACGTAAATTTTCATGTTAGAGTGTTAGTTTTGTTGACAGTACTCGTGAGTACAGTTTTCTCTTACGAAGCAATTTTAGCTCGCATAGTTTTCTCATAATTGTGTGTCACAGTCAGAATGTGCATGTTAGGCTGCCATACAAATAGTGAAAACCAATTGGCTTACTCTAATAAAAAAAAAACTGTCAATGAAATAACATGCCATGGAATACGTAACATAACATGTATAAACTCAAAACTTAATACTTTGAATCTTTAAAAAATCGAAAAAGTACAAGAAAATAAAAGGTGCAAATTCAACAATTATTTAAAATACAAAAGTTATTCCCTGTGAAATTTTCTAACATTTGGTTACGTCGCCCATGGCATGTTATTTCACATTCAATTATTTCATTTAAGTAAGTCATCTAGTTTTCTCGATTTACATGGCGGCGTAACACGCAAATTTTGCGATCTATAATTGTTTCGTGAGAGGAAACTATATTCACAAGTATGCGTCTGGAAAACTAATACTATTTCGTAAAAATATAAAATGTTGATATTAAATGCACTTTAACATCCTTAATAGGAGTGTATACCAGTTTCAATTTTTTACTATTATTTCTCACGGCAGTTGTAGCACGACCCTACGCATGAATAAACCTATAAGCTTTCTGAAATGATAGTTTTGAGTCCACACAAATTTTAATATTTTTGTGACGTACAGAAAAGGTTCCTTTTTCTATTCTTCCCACTTTTTTTAATTTTATTTTTGCTGTAGCTAAATAATTAATAATTGACATTTATCGCCACGCGCCTTTATCCCAATGCAAAAATGTGCACCAACAAAGTATTAATTTGCTGATCGACCTTCAATAGAAGATGATAATCACTTGTGGCTTTTGATTTGGGCATAAAAATTAATTACGAACTACTATACGGAGAAACTTTAAACTCTGTTGGAAGCATCTGTACCGGAAGTAATTTTTTCGCGTTTGATGAGCAGAGACAGGCGAACGATAAAGTTCAGACTATGACACTCGACGATAACTGCATCGCTTCTATTCGCGACGCGCCAAACTGGCGTGCAGTGTTTCCTACCATTTTTCCTATGGTACTTTAAGCGACGACCCTGCAATTTTATTTGTGGAAAGTTCGCGGTAAAGTCCAACATATGCTTTTAGTGTTAGGTTTTACGAATCTTGGAGGTTTTTTTGAAGTTACAGCAGTCTAAAAAAACCGTTTTTAACTATTTCTGGGGCAAAGCATGTTGAATTTTTAAAGTTACAGAAGCATAGTTTCAAGTGTGTGTTTTCCCCAGGTAAACGTCTTGGGAATAAGTTAAGATGTTTCACATAGAAAACAATACACGTGGCACGATACAACACTCTTCATGTGACAGGTACACATGACTCTTAAAACACACACTGTAAAAAAAATTTTGGTAAATTTACTCTACATGTAATGGAAGCATATTACCTCTACAAGTGAGGGAAAATTACTCAACACGTGTCAAGGAAAGTTACTCAACTGGTAATGTAATTTTTCATTACGTATTTGCGCAAGATCTCTAGGACAATTTGACATAACGCGCGAGCGAAACTTCCGAGTGGTTTGTGTGGC
>PNEQ01060020.1:0-23151 GCA_003012365.1 Medauroidea extradentata | reverse complement strand
TCAGCGATACAGATAGTCACGCGTGACTGTTTTTCAATGATATTCTGTAACAATTCCTCGGTGACGTCAGTCATCCGTTACTGACATTTGATAGCGTCAGCGATACAGATAGTCACGCGTGACTGTTTTTCAATGATATTCTGTAACAATTCCTCGGTGACGTCAGTCATCCGTTACTGACATTTGATAGCGTCAGCGATACAGATAGTCACGCATGACTGTTTTTCAATGATATTCTGTAACATTTCCTCGGTGACGTCAGTCATCCGTTACTGACATTTGATAGCGTCAGCGATACAGATAGTCACGCGTGACTGTTTTTCAATGATATTCTGTAACAATTCCTCGGTGACGTCAGTCATCCGTTACTGACATTTGCTAGCGTCAGCGATACAGATAGTCACGCGTGACTGTTTTTCAGTGGCATTCTGTAACATTTCCTCGGTGACGTCAGTCATCCATTACTGACTTTTGATAGCGTCAGCGATACAGATAGTCACGCATCACTGTATTTCAATGGTATTCTGTTAACCATTTTTGTAACGTTCTTTAATGGTTTTGATACAGGTTTGGCAACATTGTAGGTACCTTTCCGAAACCATTAAAATCGCAGCGTAAATGCTATATTTCTGGCCAATAGTAGTAACACGCGGCCACACGATTTTCATCTTGCTGTGCGACAACGTGAAAGTGTTTTTAGGTTAAAGGTTGGTTAATTGTAACGGATCAACTTTGTGAACTGTAGGCAGAAGATACGAAGTTTCGTACTAAGAGAATGGCTGTTCGGCAGTACGAAATAATGTTCAATTTCACGAGGGAAGATAAGAAATTTTTCAGAGGTAAATTTTGATACCGAAATGTTTTTATTTTTCGTGTATAAAAAATCGCCTAAATTGATCTTCGTCCATTTCTGTGAACGGATTTATGGTATCACGTATTTGCCTCCTCATCAATCGCATTTTCCGACGCTTTTCTTTATTTTGGAGCTCACCTAAGAAATCTTACCCTCGCAATGCCGCCGCCATATTTACAATTTCACGAACACAATCCCGCTAACACCACCTTCCAAGTTGCTGTCACTTCAGAGTGCGTGGTAGATATATAAACGCTGAAAATATCAATTGATTTCTAAGCTTTTTTCGAAGCCAATATGGATAAAATACTCAATGCCAATCCTAGATAATGGTATTTGCCAACTTTATGAGTAAATATTTACCTAGAACTACTAATTCATTACGCGTGATCTCTTGCGCCGCAGTTAAACGCACGAGGTTTCGGCGTCAGACATTGTGCCTCAGAAGTTCGTAATACTGGAAACAATTTTGTTTTAAACGTTGGCTAAAACTATTGTCCAGGATTGCTATTGTTTAATTTTCGCAAATTGTCTTCAAGAAACCAACAGTTATTTATTAATGCTTTTAGCGTTGATTTATGTACCACGCCCTCTTAACGGCCTGGGCCCGAGTTTCTCGGCTTTCGAGAGAATTATTATTTAAAATGCATACGAGAGTCGATATCGTAAAATTTCTTCGTAACTTTGTTGCAAATACGTTTGACTATGCAATGTAATTTTTCGGACAAACTGTATGACGAGTATACCTAATTTATGAATTAAAAGGAAATTCCGTTAGTTAACTAACTAACAATTATTTAGCAGTCTTCTGGCTCGACAAAATTAGAGTATGCTTATGCAGTTTAAATCAGTCATAACAAAGTTACGAAGCGATTTTAAGATTTCAGCTCCCATTTATGTTTTATAAAATAATTGTCATTAAATGCTAAGAAACTCGGGCCCATGCTCACGAAGCATTTGAACGTCAGCCACGGCGCCATGAAGAGTTACAGAATACGACTTAGTCTCGTAACGATAGTCACGTGGTGGTTGTCTCTAACGTAACGTATGTGAACACAAAACAGTTACATAATAAGCACCCAGATGTTATTTTATTTATTACCCCAGTGTGCTGCCTGATAAACAAAATACGTACAGTGTTGATGCGTTCGTCTTCCACGCAGGGGTAGATAAATAATTTAGTTTTTTTTTTTGGGGGGGGGGTCTAATACTTAATTGTGAGGGCGTGGATCTGACGTTCCTATTCAACAGTGGGAAAAGGTTGCATTGCTATTGTGTCCCATTAAATTACTGTGAAAATCACATTCACAAGCAATGGCTTGATTTAGATTTACAGATGATCTGGTCTTTATCATATAATCGAAATTTTGGTTTCTAGTTTGGGGCTTCATGATTCCTATCCGCGCCTGTTGCCATGTGGAAAGTTAAAGGTCCTGTGTCAGTTTTGTGTCATGTTTGCCAGTGCCACATTTGATTAACGATTTATGCTAAATTGTATACTTTTAAAGCACGACAGTTGCAGTAAGATTTCTCTTTTGCAATACAAAAAATTTAAACCATTACATAACCAGAACACAATTATGTTCACTTTAATTGTAATATTTGTAGATTTATTCGTAACACAAAACAATTGCTACAAAATATTCAGAGAAAGCATCCAAAAACCCAGGAACATCTCAAGACGAGATAAAGTGTATAATGTGTTCTCTGTGTAACTAAACATTGTACAGAGTGAAAACTAGATTATCCAAATAAGGAATAATTTTATAACTGGAAGACTCTTGTAGATCACACAGCATACTTAGGTCGTTTGAGAATATTACAGTTAGAAAAAAATATTACTTTGTTCGCCAGCTTGCAATTAAATTCCTTCGAAAAAAATATTTGTCAGTGTAAGATATCATATCGGTAATAAAGGCATAGGACACTTAAGCTTTCCAGGAAAAACCTCTTTAACATTGAACAGCAGAAAAATTTGAAGTCAAAGAAGTGTATCAAAAACAAAAATTATGCTATAAGTGTAGCGTGGGATCGAGAAATGAATGAACCGGGAGAGATAAATCTATTTTACAAACATCAATGTGTTAGTCTAGATACTCATCCACAGTTTCGTGCTGAAGATTTTTACGTGTAATTATGAATAAAGCCAAGAAAGATATACTTAGGAGCTACGGGAAAAAATTACATTTGCCTTGACATCTCGCATGGACTTAACAAAGGCTACGAACTGACTACTCTGCTTGTCTTATCTGGTCTTTACCTGCTGTGTTTCCTGCGCGTTTGTGTTTTCTAATAGCGGTGGCTCGGCAGTGGTTGATGGTTTTGTCTCTCTGACAGCAGATGCCATTGAATCACCAACTGAGAGAAACGTTTTTATGTCCGATATTGTAGAACTATTTTGTAATGCGTGGATCGAGGTAATGTCACCTTAATTTCGTCCCTTCTGTTCCTGGCATGTAAACCATGCCTGGCAGAAAAACTTGCCTAAAATTAAGGAATCTAGGAACAACGAATGTTGATGTGTATTTTGAAAGTCACATAAGTGTTTCATAAAATACTGGCCACTTGATATCGTTTACATGCTGGGCTGAACACAAACATTCACATAGAACGTATGCACATGTACAAGGATGGAGAAAACCCTAAACGACTGGATTGTGTACTACACAGGACAACGTTAACGAGGTCTATGAGAGACAAACTTCACGACAGACTAATTAATATAAATAGAGGGAAATTAACCAGCAAGAGTTCTGCCCTTCGTCATTGACATAAGGAATCACTAAAATCACTCCAGAAGAAATGGTGTTCGATTACAGTATTTAGCTCATGCATTCAACAGACAGAAATGAGTGAGTGAAGATATTTTTGTCAGCATTGAGGTCTTTAGCGCTGCTGAGGAGTGACAAGATGTATGTAACAGCGCCGGAATGAATGGGCGGGGGAAACAAGATACACCCGAGAAAACCAGGCGACCAGCGACATCGTCTGGCACGATTCTCGCATGCGAATATTTGGGGACAGAACCAGCCATGAATTGAACCCCGATCGCCCTGGTGAGAGGCGAGCGCTCTAGCCACTGCGATGACTACGGACCTGAGCAGAAATGAGATTTAAAAATGAAGGCAGACTGAGCAAGTATAGTGTACATGCGATCTGCGTAGCGATGACTGTGAAGTTTGTATTCATGCTGTTATATGCAACTGCCACGATTCTGCTATCAAATTTAATATGTGCAAACACATTCATGCGATCAGAAGAAATGTAAACAAAAGTCTTGCAGGAGTGAACAGTGATTCAGAAAGGAATTTATTCATAGAAGGAGTCCCTAATTTGGTAAAACAAGATGCTATAGTGTAGGTTATAGGTCATAAACAACAACATAATGAAAACAAGGAACAAATTATAGCTAAACTCAAACAGCATTCTGAAAATATTGTAGAGAAATTCGATTTTGATGACTATATTGAAATAATTAATAAAATTCTTCAACAACTAGTTTTAAGAGATGTAGCAAAATTATACAGTAAAACAATATCCAGGAATGTATCTATTTGTTTCATGTATTTAATTTAATGAGTTATGTGCTGTGTTAAGGATTTACCCGGTAGTTTCACTGTAATTTTTAATATTACTTTTTGTTTGTATTCTACTTCATATTTCTATCAAAAAATCGTTGCATTCACAAACACATCATAATTAGTACGTATATTTATTTTTTAAGCAGCAAACCTCACATACTATATTTTTGGCGTATTATTAATTTTGTAATGAAAATAAACGAACACAAACAAATATAATTTTTACTGACAAATAGTGCACAATTTTGCAAACCACTGCGCACTGCATGACGTATGAAAGTGTTTATTTTTTCAAGGCAAATATCTACCGAATATAAGTTAAAATGCTTGTACATTTTAAATAATTGTGTTTTTTAAATACACTCAGTTTTTGTGACCAATTGTTTATCAGTTAGTGTAGGTAACGAAAAAAAAAAGCATAGGCCTATAAATTTAGTGTACAATAACATTTCAATTTAAAGCTAGCCGTCATTACTGTAGTACCCTTACATCGGCGATATTCAAAAATGTCTTGCTTACCAGATTTTATTGTTGTGAATTGTTAGTTATTTAATATATTTTAGTATGTTACTATCAAATGTGTTTTTATCAAATTTTAATGGTAAATTTAGCTACTACTACTTACATTTTGATCATTCGCATGAACAATAATGATTATCTAAGAAAGAATACATGTAAATCAGTTGTGAGCCTCGAATGTTTAATTCATGCTATATGATCAAGAATGATTTTGCTTTTTATTATTTTCTTAGAGAAGCTATAGCCCATGCTCACAAACAGCCATCTATACTATTGTAGACGAACACAATTACTCACATTTCTGTTAAATGTCGTCTCATTTTCAAAACTTTTAACGTTTTTCTTTATGTAAGGCAGGTAGTACGTTTTTAGATAATTGTAATGTTTTTCACTGGTTTTTGTGTTTGTTTGAAATCATTGTTAACCACTTTTCTTATCACATAACTACTTTTGCTCAGTTTAATTAAAATACATTGTATTTACAGTTGAGAGGTTGCGTAAGAAGTTTTAAAGTTTTCTGAAGTACAAAATACTTATTTTACAGTTTTTTAATTACTGCTTATTAAATTATTTCCTTAGAATGTAACCATGTTATTTCTTTAGCTTTGTATAATTAAAACCGCTTCTTTGTCCGGCACAATTTCCACATGCGAAACTCCAGAGTGACGACGTCGGGTTTAAAAACTACGAAGGCCACGTCCGGTAGTTTTGCAGTGATTTTGTAAAAATTAAATAAATATATAAAGCAATACAAATATACAATTATTTGAAGGACTACCTGTTTTATTGGTTACAATACACTTTATATTTTTCCAGATTTTTGCACCGAAAATATCGCCCCCTTTGCTATAAGAAAGCCAAAATCAAGCACATATATGTATATTACGAACGAGCGGTGCATTATTTTATGGAATACTTCCATAGAATTAGGCATCGTTAGTTTTCTCTTAGAGTCTGAATTTTTTTCAATGGATTCTGCTAGAAAAAAAGATTTGAGTTTTTTGCACCAATGTAAAAAAAAATACCTAGCATGACCTTAAATTAAAGGAAGCCCAAACAGCTCTCCAGCACTAGTGGGTTGTTTCGTGCACTCTAGTGTTGACGTGTTAGCAGTGACGGCCAGCTTATCATCGCCACCTTCTGCTGCTGTGCTGGTTGACAGCCCTGCGTCCAACTTTGTGTCTCTGGAGAAATTCTAACCATTCTGTGTTAAGTGCGCTCATTTCCTGCTCCATTTTATTTTCGTCGCTGTCCATTCTCTCGTTAACACTGTCAATTTTCTGATTCCCCTTATCACTGATACTGCTAATTTTACTGTCCACATTCTCATTTACACTGTCTATTTTCTTGTTTGATTTTTGAACTACATAACTGACATATCCTATTTTCTTGTCTACATTTTCATTTATACTAATAATTTTCGTGTCCACGTTTTCGTTCACACTGTCTATTTTCCTGTCTACTAATTCACTTACAGTGCCTATTCGGTCATATACAGAATAATTAACACTACAAATGTCAGACTGCTTATTTGACTATATACGCTAACACTCAGTCCTATCAATGCATGCAGAGCTCCCTTGTCAGTAGCCATTTTCCTTGTTTCCATTCACAAAATTGAATAATATAACTTATTTTTACTATGTAAGTAAGTAATGGTAATTTATCTAGCTAGCCTAACTAAAATAAGTCTAATTTATTGCGTTGTTATAAAAAATGTAATGCCTCCACCCCACTCCAGGTGCCAGTGTTAAATATTTGCCGTCCTGGGCGCTGCCAAGTTAGTTTAGGATGGAGGGCTTGGATAATTAAATAAATTAATTAAATTAAAGTTATAAATTTAATTACAATCTCTATAAACACTCTACATTAAGTATACTACACTCGCGGTTCTCTTTTTCAATTAAACACTTGCAGATATTATATACAGGTAATCTCCCTAAAAGCCTAATTTACTACTCTAGTTTATTATTATTAATGTCTCTCTCAAATCAGTTCTCCAACCACATAAGTTCCTGTCTAGAAATGTCTCACAACGCACAGCTACAGTTCAACATGTTCGTACACTCTCACACTTACACCAATCGAAAAGTGTCACCGTCGTCTACACCTCTGTAATCTCTCCTCGATCTGCTCGTCCCGCCTCGACCCTCGCTGCCAAGTCCGTCGCGAACATTCACCAGCTAAACACCGCAACAACTGCCTTTCTGCTCGCAGTGGGCCAGTTTTTATAGTCGACGCCCAGAATGTTCTCAGAGCTCGCCGACCATGCTGGTTGATGTAAGCTGAATGTTCTAGGTGTTGCGGGAACATTCAGTTAGGTTCCATTATGTAACATATCCTCAGTTAACACAGCACTTTTCCAGACCGCACACTAGTAAGACCAAGATGTTCATTTAATTGAAGGTTCATACTCTAAATTTTGAGAGTAAATAACTCAATACATTATGTTTGTTGGTTGGGAAGTAGCTTAACGGAAAGTAACAACAAATTAGTAATGTTATTTATGCATCAGGTACAGTTTGTAGTTACTTTTAACAAATCAATAATTACTTTACTGGTACTTGCTAAAAAAAACTCGAATAAAAATATAAATAATACAGATATTATACACTGTTTTACTGAATATAATAGTTTGAATGGTTTTATTACTTTAAAATTAATCAGGAGAAATTATTAACGCAAATGAAACTGGAAATTCACCTGAGCAACAGTGGACAGACACTGGAAATGTTTCATTACGTTAGGTTCATACTTCTTCAACGATTCCAGAAGCTTAATAATATCGTCTCCTGATTGGCAAAAGGGTGAATGTTACATATTTTATGATTTTGAGTTATTGTGTTAGTAAAATTCCATAGAATTCAATACACGTCCTGGCAAAAGGACACTAGTGTATGTACATAATAGGAAACATGCTATATACAAAAAGCACACCCTCGTTTGGGGCTAAAATCACAGTTTCATCCTGGAAAAAGGGCCAAAGTCCATAAAACCCTAGGTTATTGTTATGCAAGCTTTTGAGACCAAAGTGTTTTCGTGTCTGAACCAAATAAACAGTGTAACGTATTAGGTTATATCACAGTTTTTTTTGTCAGGTGAAATTGAAATGTTTGTAAAAATTAATTGAAAAATTAAAACCATGGTTCTACAATGAAGAAGTGACAACTTATTTACTCCTTACTAAAGTTATGTATTACAAAGAAGTTTTGTATTCCAAAGTTGTCAACATTGGTAAACAAATAATTATTTATTTACACATTTTTTTATGTAGCTGTATTGTGGCTGTACTGTTGGAGCTTTTTGACAAGGTATTCCTCAAAAGAAGCTGTTAGTAAACAAAATACGTGATAAAGTACATCCTGAGTTTTCAGGTATGTTTGGATTGTCTGTCAAGCACATCTTTTACAGATTTAGGCAAGAATTCAAGTAAAACATAAACTGTATGGTACACAGAGAAAGTCAACTTTAACCGCAATTTGCATACTCCAACGTTTCTGTTTTGTGTAGTAATGTTTTACATAATAATTATTTATTGTTCGTATTCATGACGTCAAAAGGAATGAAACTAGTGAAGCTGGCACTAGGACTGTCGAATACTCAGGAATAAAATCCAAAAAGTCAAATAAACAATCTGGAAGCGAGAACTTGCAATAGTGGCGCTGAAAGTACATATTTACAAATGATTGCTAGTAATGAAGGAGGAAGTGTTGTAATTCACGATCCAGATGTCAAGAGACAATTGGCTGAAACTGAAAATGACTTTACGTGTGCAAAGGAGGAAGTATATAAGAAAGAAGTAGAACCCAGCGTTTCAGTTAGTTCAAGTGTTTTGATTAAACTTGGAGGACACATAGGCCTAATTGAAGAAAATGGAAAAGAAGCTATGACTGAAGTAAGAAGAGAAGTTGGACGAGGATTTGCAGATGATGTTGCGGATGTGCTGATGGCATCTACATTGGTCAAAAGAGAAGATCAAGAGGAGTCACATAAAAATGATGTCCTTACTGATGACAGTAAAGATGGACATGAAATAACAGATAAAAAAACGAAAAAGTGGAACTTTGAAATGCCAAGCAGCACGGCTTGAAAATAAGAGACTTCCCAATGTGGAATGGGATACGTTACAAGAAAGGGTACAGCTAAAGATGCTGCTGAAGTAGGGGTTAACCCATGTAGGGGGAATGACTGTGTGAAAACATCAGAGTGCTTTAAATTTGCAGAGGAAGACAGGAAGAAATTATTTTATTCTTACTGGGAAATGGGTGACTCGAAACAGTAGCGAGGTTTTATACTTTCTAATATTGAATTCCATCCTGTTAAAAGACGTCGGCCAGTAGAAAAAAAATCATATACCAAACAGATAACGAGAGATTATTTCTTGCCATTTGGTCGGAGAAAAGTAAGGGTTTGTCATCGGTTCTTAATGGCTACACTAGGTGTTTCAGATAAAGTGCTTCGATACACTAACAGTCAAAAATTAATATCACCTTGTAAAGTCTAAAGATCTTTGATTTTGTAGCTAAAATCGTGGCTGTACTGTACTTGATAATTGAAATGAAAGTACTTCATTGGAAATTCTGAGAGTCCTTGATTTTGTAGCACAATGTTGTGATGTTTCACATTAATAAAACTGCACAGCGTAGCATTGTTAATACGTCAAATCAAAATTGGAAAAGTCTTAGTTTACATTGAGGTATTACAGGGTTCTATTTTAAATTTATAAAAAGATTTTCCAGAACATTAAACAATCTTTGCACATTCAGTGCTGATAATGTATTTTTAAAACCCTGGTGAAAAGGTGAATGCACGTTCCATTGACTGGCAAAAGGACTAATGTTAGAAACAGACATGGCAGAAAATCTAACAAAAAGTCCAATGTCCCACGTCTTATATTTCAATATTCACATTACATAATGCAATTAGTGTAACTGGATGCAATTCATACATGCATCACCAGCAAACTTGAGTTGTTACTCACAAATATAGTTTTTGTCTTTATCATATGTTATATTTTTATAAACAGTTTTTTACTCCTGCTGTAAATTTACAGTTTTGTAACATTCGCCCTTTTGCCAGTCAAGAGACAATATAATATGAAGAAATAATGATGGATTGCGTGTGAGACGAGCTATTCTTCGACTACGATACCATACAGAGATCACACACTGTCCCACGGAGAAGAAAATAAATAACAAAATATTCTTTGTCTAAATACTTAAAAATAAAACTTCACTTTTTATGTGATGACTACCTAAGCACAGGCAGTTACAAACAAATATAGAATTAAGTGTACAGGTGAAATGTACATTTAACAGTTGTGAATTAATAAGTGTAAAGCGATGCCTCTTTTTGGTAACTACTGTCTTATGAAAACCAAATGTAGCAATTTAGATCAAGATGTAAGGAAAAATAAGTTTCCCCAGTGCCAAAACGTTTTACTATTACGAAAAAAGGTACTTTTATCGCCAATTGTTGTAAATTGGTGGACTAATAGGAAATACCGAAATATTTAAAAATGTACACATATGTGCTCACAAAATGCCGCTCTTTCCAATGAATGTATCGAAATTGACTGTTCTAATGTTTCCCAAACAATAACAGAAAATGCTTCGCATAAGCGCTAGCTTTAACCTACTAGGCCGGTCTACTTTGCGTTAGAAGTTTCTTGAATGTTCAAACAAGCTCGTATATTTCATAATCAAAATCTTAACATCATATTGTAAATAATGTTTGTGGTTAAAGTATTCTTGTGTGTAAGTAAATCATATACATGTAGATATTGAATTGCATGGTTAGGATACCTGGTATTACACACTGAAGTGCAGACTCACTGCTGGGTGCTAGTTCATATCTGCTTATCCTGGAGGACGACATGAGATTATAGCTCTACAGTGGAGAAGAGATGGAACGGTAAGGGCAGGGGAGACGGGAGATCCCCGAGAAAACCCGCCAACCATTGACATCGTGCGGTACGATTCCTACATGCGACAATCCGGAGACTGACCCCGTTAGTGATCGAACCCTGATGGCCTTGACGGGAGGCGAACGCTCTGACTACTACACCACCACAGGCTATACATCTAGGAGAAAGCAGTTTGCAAGTGCAAGGAGACAATATGATACGTGATGTTTCCTTTCACAAACGTACCTGAGTAAAAATGTAATAAACACAACTAACTAAGAACAAAGCTGAAGTTTTCTAAGCAGTAATACGTACCCCCTTTACAACTAAAAAGCCTCGCCTTATATGTAGTGACAAGCCAGGAAGTATATGACTGTAGACTTGCAAGCAGCAAGCTATGTCCTAGATGTAGATCACTTACACCGAGACAATATCCAGTCAGTTTAGTGTGGCTCTACCTTGGCGGTCCTCTCCACACTTGTCTACTACCAACCTGAGACTACAGTTATTAAGACAAGTCCTACCAACCAAACACGCCTGCACTCAGCCACATCCAGCTATCTCCCTTCATCCTGAGTCAACTGATTATCTCACACTAGGCTCTTATAACATACAGGATGAGTCTGCAAAACTGAGGAATTCTCCGGTAGGTTAAGTGTTATGCAAGCTCAAGTAGAAAACACGTAGAACACATAGAACATTAATGGAACATTAAGGGAGCAATAAACCACTGAAAATAAATTTGAAACATAATGTTCTGAAAAAATCGAAAAACATGTGAAAAAAAGGGAGAACCCAGAACATTGTTTTATGATAACGAGATCTGTCATCCAGAGTAAATGCTCGTTCAAACCTTCCGTCGTTATAGTAACAGCAGGCGCGGCCTACCTTGTATTGAACACAACTTTCATTCCGCATGGAAAGTCACATATTTGAAGAAGTCTTATTGAGTTTTGAGGCTAATGTAACAACCGGCCCTGTTGTCCGAACACGTCCAGGTGAACAGTTTTCGTGAAATCTGGAAAATGAAAGTGACTCGTCTTACAGGTAGGCAACCCACAACGAATTATACGTGTACCTGTGATGAAAGCCGGGTGATGTTTACATTTAACAATCACAATACATGCGTGTGTACTAATGTACACTGCGCTATCGTTCTGACGTCATGTATTAGTTACTGGAGTAGCTCGCTAAATTGTTTATTTCATACTACGCCCGTCATTGCACTGGACATTGTACAACGTCATAATTAGACTGAAAACATGGACAGAACCCCAATAACACATTCCGTAAGAAAATATCAACAAATCATACATGCCATTTGCGAGGGATATGAATGTTTGGCGTATCGTTACTGCACCTGGCATGCACGATGCATTGTTACGCCTGCTTGGTATGCAACCAGTATAATATGAGAGCTTTCGCATACCCGTGTGTACTAAGGTCGTTAACCTGCTGGCTGGAGAGCTGACTTGACTGCTACAACACACACTTGCTTGACGTACACTGTGCCGTTTGTTGGCACATGCTCGTTTTTTTTTTGTTTGTTTTGTCTAGTTCGTCTATTCGTAGTGGTAACTAGACTTTTTTTTTTATTTTGGCAAAGGTACTCCACCCCAGCACTGGTTATTTCTTTAACCTTCAGTAAAATTGTAATAATAGTAAACTGCTTACTATTTTATGAAGATAATTTCAGGCAATTATATATGTTGCAGTTAATGCAGTGTGGTATAATTATGGAACAGTTCTTGTGTAAGACTTCTGACCAACTCTAATCATGATCTGATCATATTTGTTTTCAAATGAATAAAACTAATTTTTTATTGGTAAAATTTAAATTAGAATGTCATGTTTTGACTATTAAAACAAGCGTGTGTTTTAAAATATTTTGTTAAGGAAGTATTGTTCAACACTGTCGAAATACTATTTTGGTAACATCAAGTAGCTACGACTCTATGCCGGCCTATAACCTCTAGGCATTCCTTTGTCTCGACCTTGAGGTCTCTTACACATCATGGCGTGAACATCAACCAAAAACTTAGTGTTCTTTATCCGTTTATAATGTCGTAATCCGACAAGTTTTCCGCCTAGGGTGAGTTTATTCTTTGAATTTATTATCTTTTGCGCCCTAGTATTACATTGTTTTTATGACGTTCTTTTAAATTATATTTTGTTTGCTTGTTTAATGTAGCAGTCTCCCCGCCACGCGGTTTCTACTCTTTGCTATGTAGAAGGAAGCCTATCCAGTATTTGATGGATTTGGCTTGGCTACATCTTCCGATGTAGAAGTAACATTATTTCTACTCGCCTTTTTGCTGTACCGTCATCGGTAGCCATTGGCGAGATGGAAAAGTAACATCTTTCGGCTGTGGCAAGAGTGTCCCCATGAAGGACAGCCAGGAAAATCCAGCCAATATATTTATTTTCCTTCTCTCGTCCTAACTACTTGATGTACACACAGCAGTAATTATTCTATTTGAGACTTTATTAATATTCGATCACAACCTCTGCGAATTTAATTGAACAACGAAAATTTAAAATTTGTTAAAATATGTAACATTAAAATGTAAGTTAATTAATTAATTTTTGTGTTGGGGATCCCCTTGTTTAACTTAAGTATGATATTCTTAAGCCATATGTGCTTTTCTTGATTTGTTAATGTACCGTATTGGTTAATCTACATACACCAAATACTCACTGTGCAAAGAATTTATTGTTATCTAATCTACTGATCAAGGTATTAAAAATTTTTTTTCTGAATTATTACAATTTTATTTACTAGACCTAACTCATTTCATAAAGTTTAATATACAGAGGCTCTCATGCTCCAAATTTGAAAAATTAAATTAATTTTTTGTATGATATATTAAATTAATAATCTTTAATGTGAAGTGTTGGGGAAAGGAGGCTCGGCCATTTCTCTGACCTATAATAAGGAGCACCGATCAACAACTTGTGTCCACGTTAGTGCTGTTTTCCCCTTTCTTTGCTTGGCTGGCCTAGGAGCTGTCTTGATTGGTTTACCATATTGGTTTACCCTTCCTAAACCTCCTAGGTTGGTTGGTAAAATTTGGGGAAGTCCCACCACCAGTACAAAATGGTAGCAGAGCGTGGTTGTTGATTTGTGTTTCCTTTTATGCATGTTGTTGCATGTTGCTTCCCTATTTGCTTTGGGAAGTTGGTACACGGTGTCTTTCACTCAGCGCAACACTTTCGGTCTGCACTAGGATTTATTTAGGGTTTTTGTTATTGTGTGTGTTTTTTGTGTTTTCTTGTGGGCACACAATTTTTCTCTGTGTTTGTCTTTTGTTACCTAACCATGGCAACTATAGTACCTGAATTTCTGCGAAAAGGTGAGTGCCAATATGAGAGTACCATCAGATGTACACAGGCACCTGAAAATACTGCTGCTTCTTATAGAAGCACCTTGCATGCAGCTTTATTGATTGAGAAGCCCATTGATTTAAAATATTTAGAGTCTATTGACATTGATGAGGAATACGAAACTGTGTTTCTAAGGTCATTATTTTAAAAGACATTTTTGATAACCTGGAGGATGATCCTAGTTCTCCTACATACCCCAGACTTAAAAATAGGTTAGCCCACCTAAAGAGGCGTGTAGAAAACCTTTTGTGTAAGTTTTCTGGAAAACTTACTGAATCTCAGGTTCAATCCCTGGAAAATATTAAAACTCAAATTCAGGAAATGTTTGAGGCTCTCGGTAAACTCGAGGCTCAGTATTTACCTCCTCATACCTCTACAGGAGAAACTTCCCAGACTTCAATCCTTTCCTACCAACTCTCTAACCTTGATGTCAGTGCACCAACTGGTACCAACCAACTTTCTCAACCTACACGGTTCAACCTAGGTGGTAACCCTTCTGGAGCTACCACACCTCTCTGTGTACCTGTTTCATTGTCACACCAGGCTATACCTTTGTTTACTTCACCTTCTCCACACAATAGTGTTGTTAGTGGGACTTATCCACACATGTCCACTTCTGTGTTTCTAACTACACCTAACCTTGTTTCACCAGTCTTTGGAAAAATTACACACCCTCTTGAACGAATGATGCGTGATTTCTCAGCAACTGATGGTTTGCACGTGCCTAAATTTTTAGAATATTTAAATAATATTGTGAAACTTCAACAATGTAAAACTGTGCCAGAAGCACAACTTCTAGAGTTAATTTGCCCATTTACTCAAGGTCCTCTCAGTGAAAGAACCAGATTAGCCATTTCACAACAATTTTCTTTTGATGCGTACCATGCAGATATTCCACATTTTTTTTATTCCTGCTAGACTTCTTACACAACTGCAACTCAAAATGTTCAACCGTCTTCAGGAACCTAATGAGTCACTGTCTGTCTTTGCAAGTAGTATTAGAGAGGCTGCTATTGTTTTGCGGTTGATTTTACCTGAAAGTGAAATTGTCAACACTATTCTGGAAGGATTAGCACCTCAGGAATGCTCTCGATTAGTTTTTGTCTCAAAACCCACTTCTTTTGCAGAATTAGACATGGCGTGCATACATTCTCAAAACATTCGGTATGCTGACCAGAAACGTAAAAATATATTTCACCAATACAAACCTACCAAAACATTTAAAGATAATAAAAAAAGGATACCTAGTGATCCTAACCTCAGCCATGTGACTGAAAATCCTGCCAAATTGCAAATACCTACCAAACCTCCTCAAACTAGCTTTGAACAAAAACCTTCTATTTCTTGTAACTATTGCAAGAAACCTGGCCATGTTATTTCAAATTGTTTCAAGTTAAAAGCAAAAAACATGGACCGCAGGGAAGAAAGGTGAGCGATCTTCCCTGTAATCATGGCAGTCCTGCCAATTCTCAATATAATGCTCACATACTCAATTCTGTGAATCTTTGCCATCATTTTCAATATATTTTTGGTTCTCATAAATTTGGTGACAAGAAAAAAAATTTGAGCATTTGTCAAGTAAATTTTCCAAATGTTAAGGGTATTCTCATGTTGATGTTATTTTAAGAATATGAACTATTAATGCGCTTGTTGACTCTGGAGCAGCATGTTCTATTATTTCTGAAAAACTTTTTGAAAATTTAAGGGAATTAAAACTGATAAAGTCTGTTGAACCTTGTGATATTCAGTGCAACACAGCATCCAGAGAAGCTTTACCTATTTCTAGTTGTGTTACATTTAAGATAAAAATTGGACACTTTACATGGAAGCATAAATGTCTTGTTTCCAAAAATCTTGGATTAGAATTTATATTAGGTGCTGACTTTATGAAATCCACCGGACTTGTACTAGATATTCAAGATCAGAATATATTTTTCAAATTTTCTCCCAACGACGAATTTTTTTTATTCAGATTGTAAACAGAATCAGAACATTTCATCTGAAATAAAGGCTCAATCAAAAGTAATTGCTGATCCTTTTGTTCATTTGGACAAGTTGCAACGGTCAGCGATTAAAACCCTGTGTGAACAGTTTCTTAACTTTCTCACCTTTAAATTCGGACTAACTGATTTATTAGAGTATGATATAAAACTAATTGATAAGGAATATGTTAAGAGCCATCCATATAAACTAGCACCCCCTAAAATGGAAATTTTGAGAAATCAAGTTCAGGAATTGTTAGAAAAGGGTGTAATTGAACAATCTACATCACAATACGCCAGTCCAGCCATTTTAGTGCCTAAACCTAATGGAAAACACCGCATGGTGGTTGATTTTCGTAAAGTTAATCAAAAGATCGAAATTGAATCTGTTCCTCTTCCTGACTTGCATTCTGCTTTTAATTAGTTTGGAAAAGCAAAGTATTTTACTACTATTGATCTTAATGCTGCTTATCATCAAATTCCCTTATCAGAACAGTCTAAGCCTATTACCAGCTTTTGTGTTCCATGGAACCTTTACCAGTTTATGCGTGTACTTTTTGGTTTGGCTACTGGTGCTCAGGTACTTACTCGTCTTTTGGATAGAATATTTCATGACATTACATTTAAATACGTGTATAACTATCTTGATGACCTTGTGATATATTCTTAATCTTTTGAACAGCATGTAGAGCATCTTAAAGAAGTTTTATTACGCCTAGAAAAGGCAGGTATTACTGTTAATCCTAATAGAGTTTGTTTTGCTGTACAAGAAATTTCCTTTCTTGGTCATAAAATTTCTTCAAAGGGTATTTATATTGATCCCTGAGCGTACTCGTGCCATTAGAGATTTTCCTCCACCCCGTGATGCTAAAGGAATTGCTCGTTTCATAGGCATGGTTCAGTTCTTTGGTAAATTTATATCTAACCTAGCTGAAAAGGCAGAACCTCTGAACCGTTTGCGTAAAAATCTGTAAAATTTGAGTGGGGTGAAGAACAACAGCAGGCTTTCAACATTTTAAAAAATGATATAATTCATCCTCCTGTTTTGCGCATGCCTGATTTTTCTAAAGAATGTATTTTACAAACAGTTGCTTCTAGTTTGGCCTTAGGAGCAGTCTTAGCTCAAGAATTTGTGGGTGTGCTGCAGCCTATTGCTTTCGCTTCACGAACACTCACACCCCAAGAATTTGTGGGTGTGCGGCAGCCTATTGCTTTCGCTTCACGAACACTCACACCCCAAGAAAGAAAAACTTCAAATATTTATGAATTATAGTGTTTGGCTGTAGTATTTGGCATTGAGAACTTTCGGCAGTACCTGGAACATAATGAATTTCTTCTTGAAACTGACAATCAAGCTTTGTCGTGGCTTTTGGCTCACCCACGACAATTGGGAAAAATTGGCCGCTGGGTTGTCAGGATCTCTTCATTAAAATTTAGAGTGCAGCTCATTAAAGGATCTCAAAAAGTAGTTGCTGACACTCTGTCACGCATGTTTGATAATTCAAAAATTTCTGGTGAACCTGAAAATCTTCCAAATTGCAATTTACTTTCTGATTTTACATTGGCATTTACTAATTTACAAGAGCATCAAGAATTGTATGATGAATTAAATCAGATTATTTTAAAGTTAAAATCTGGACTAGAACAAAAACCATATTTCTTGTCCAAAGGGATTCTATGTTGTAAATCTCGTGAAAATCATAAACGTGCCGTGCTACCTACTCACTTGAAACCTATGGTATTTGATTATTTTCATTCTTCACCTTTAGGGGCACATCTTGGTATTCACAAAACCATTCAGGCTATTCGACAACATTTTAGTTGGAAAAGAATGAATGCTGAAATTGCAGATATAGTAAAAGTTTGTAAATTATGTGCTTTAAGTAAACCTGCTCAGAACACACATTTAGGATTTCTAGCTTCTGATGTTGCAACCAAGTCTATGGAAAAACTTTTTAATTGATTTTGTTAGTCCCTTCCCAAGAAGTAAAAAGGGTAACAATACATTATTTGTCTGTGTGGATGCGTTTTCTAAATTTGTCTGGCTTATACCTTTGAGAAAAGCTGATTCCGTTTCCACTCTATGTGCTCTTCAAACACAAATATTTAAACATTTTGGTGTTCCTTCTTCTATTGTTTCTGGCAATGGTTCACAATTCACCTCAAGGATTTTTCGGAACATGTGTTTTTCTTATGGCATCCGCCATATCACCCTGTCTCCATACTACCCACCACCCTCGCATGCGGAACGTTTCAACCGAAACCTCCATTCAGCTCTCATTCCTTTTCATGCGACGGATCAACGTAGTTGGGACAGTAATATTTCTTGGCTTCAAATGGCTTTCAATTATGCCAATCATGAATCACATAAAACTAGTCCTTTTAAACTTGTTTTTACTTATACTCCAAATAATCCATTGTCAAACTTATGGAGTTTAAATGATTTATTGCCGGATGATCCTAAGGACATCCAACAAGTTTGGGCAGCAGCCCTTAGGAATTTAAATCGAGCTCATGTCAAAAGCAGAGCCAAATATGACAAACACCGGGTTGACAACCCGTTTAAAGTAGGCGACCTTGTCCTTTGCAAGGCCCATCCCATCAGCAACGCTGCTAATAAGAAAATGGCTAAACTTTGTTACCGTTGGTCTGGTCCCTACCAGATCCAGCGTTTTCTTACACCTGTGACTGCTAGTCTCGCTGACCCTGAGACGGGTCATTTCATAACTAGAGCCGATGTTTCTCACCTGAAAAGGTATTATTCTTCTTAATTTTCTCCACAGTTTAGGAGCTGCAGATTCTAACTGTGCATTGTGTGTCTTTGTTGTTCACTGGCTAGCTAACAGCATTGTCTTAATTTTTACGACCTCAACTTTTGTACAGTGGTCTGATCACCCACTTGTATTAGTCTTTAGGTCTATTCATTCGTGTGCGTGCACCAAAAAAAAACTGCAGTACTAAGTTAAATTCATTTTATGCTAAATAAATTTTATTATTAAAATTATATTGTGCTAGTTCAAATAAAAGTTAGTTGGTATATATATATATATATATATATATATATATATATATATATATATATATATATATATATATATATATATATATATATATATATATATATATGTGTTATTTCCTCTTGGTGAATGTAGAGTTCATTTAAATATTTTAGTTGATATTGGTTATTTGGGTTAAATATTCTTGGTGTATTTTGGATGTGTTGTCAATATTTTTTTTTTTTGGGAAACCTTCTTGTGGTTAACTAATTTCTGGGAAATGTGTTCTTTGCCTTTCTTGGTGATTTGGGTTACGGTAGTATTTTAGTTCTTTGTCCTTCAACATTTTGGGACGCTTACGGGTCTTTCGACATTGATGTCGTTGAGATATTTATCATTCTTTAAATCTACCATGTAGGGTATCGTGTTGTTTGTTTTAGTGTTGTTCTCTTGTCCTGTTGTGATAGACATGGTCACCATGTTGTTATTCTTCGTGCTCCTGATTGTGAGCAGTGTTGTTTCATCGACTGTCACCATTACTCCTCTGGACTCTGGCATCGTTTTCGAGAGAGAAGATGACCTCTTGTTTCCCTACAATTTTTACTCTGTGGTTCTCAGTTTTGATTTGCTTGCTCTGAAAGAAGAGTGTAATGGACTTGAGACTTTGTTAAATACTGTGGTATCAGTGCATGAGAACGAGGGAAGACATATTTCTATAAACACCTCATTTGATATAAATTCTAATTTTACGGTACTCCAGCTGAGAGATAGCTTTATCGCATTTAAGTCTGAAACTGAAACTATGACCTCTCTGTTCCCAACACGATCAAAAAATGCATTAATTGATTTTGGAGGCAAAATTTTGAAAACTGTTTTTGGTACTTTAGATAATGAAGATTAAAGAGTTTTGGAACATCGTTTAGATTCTATTGAACATTCTGAAGAAGACATTTCTGCTAGTGTAGCAAACCAAATTATTTTGATAAAAAATGAATGCTATGCTATTGCGTATTAGTGAGGCTCTTTCAAATGCTAGATTAGAAATTTTTGATCTGCGACATGGAAAATTAAGTACTACTTTGCTAAATGCTGCATCATTTTTGAACATTCTTAAAAATATTCAACAACTTGTCACTTTACCTTTACACATGGTAGCATCTGCGATACCAGAAAATTTATATATGTATTATGGACTCTCAACTGTTCAGGCGATTGTTTACAATTCTTCTCTTAACATTACTATTAACATTCCCTTAGCCAATAAGGACAGTTTGTTCGAAAAATATCACACCTTTCCAGTCCCCTTTCTGGCTCCAAACTTGAACAGGTATGTAACTTTCATTGTCAAAGAATTTTTAATTGTAAGTTTAAATCGAAAACATTTTGCTACAGTTGATCATGATTCACTGTCTGATTGCAAAACTCATGGCATCACCTTGTGTCCTGCATCATTTCCCTTTTTTTGACACACATATTGATAATTGTGAATTTAATCTTTTCTCTGGAAAACCATATTTTAACTTTTGTGATAAGTCTGTGATGAACTTTAACCTTCATTTCTTACGTTAAAACCACTGCACATTGGATCTTTGCAACCAACTCCTCTATTGATGTTACTTTTTTGTGTAGGTCTACCACAGAATCCTATTCTCCCTTCACACTTTCCTTATCAGGGAGTGGCTTAATCAACCATTCTTCACACTGTGATATCGTTAGTAATTTCTTCAAAACCTTCGGAGCAGTTTATTCTGCTATTCACTATAACCTTTCTTTACCTGTTGTTCATGTTCCTAAATTAGTCACTAACCTAACCTCTGTACATTTTTCTACTTTTCCAAATTTATCCATGAATGATTCTCTTATCAAGGAACTTGATTCCCTTTGAAACTCTCATCCTTGTGGAACTGACTTTCGTGATGTCCTTCATCTCCTTTATCCTCGTTCCCCACTACCCAATGATAACCTTAGTATCATTTGTATAGTTCTTGTATGTTTTACCTATTGTTTCTTTTGTGATATTTTGGTTGAAACCCAAATTTTGTATTACTGTTTCGAGTCAACCTCCTAGTAATCCGATTGTGCCAGAGAAATCTATTGTTGTGCAATTATCTGTTGTTTCTTCTGCTTCTGCGGAAGCTTAAGAGATTTAAACTTTAATATTATTGTGTGTTATGTGTAATCCTTTAATCTTAGTGTTTTGTGTGAGGTGTGGCCTACTGTAGTGCCTGACCCCATGTACCACCCCGTGTTCGGCTTTAGGGGAGGGAGTGTGTGCCCTTTGTTGGCACATGCTCGTTTTTTTTTTTTTTTTTTTTTTTTTTTTTTTTTTTTTTTTTTTTTTTTTTTTTTTTTTTTGTTTTGTCTAGTTCGTCTATTCGTAGTGGTAACTAGATATTTTTTTTTTATTTTGGCAAAGGTACTCCACCCCAGCACTGGTTATTTCTTTAATCTTCGGTAAAATTATAATAATAGAAAACTCCTTATTATTTTATAAAGAAAATTTAAGGTAATTATTTACGTGCAGTTAATGCAGTGTGGTATAATTATGAAACAGTTCTTGTGTAAGACTTCTGACCAACTCTAATCATGATCTGATCATATTTGTTTTCAAATGAATAAAACAAATTTTTATTGGTAAAATTTAAATTAAAATATCATGTTTTGACTATTAAAACAAGCGAGTGTTTTAAAATATTTTGTTAAGGAAGTATTGTTCAACACTGTCGAAATACTATTTTGGTAACATCAAGTAGCTACGACTCTATGCCAGCCTATAACCACTAGGCATTCCTTTGTCTCGAGCTTGTTGTCTCTTGCACATCATGGCGTGAACATCAACCAAATACTTAGTGTTCTTTATCCATTTATAATGTCGTAATGCAACAAGTTTTCCGCCTAGGGTGAGTTTATTCTTTGAATTTATTATCTTTTGCGCCCTAGTGTTACATTGTTTTTATGACGTTCTTTTAAATTATATTTTGTTTGCTTGTTTAATGTAGCGGTCTCCCCGCCACGCGGTTTCTACTCTTTGCTATGTAGAAGGAAGCCTATCCAGTATTTGATGGATTTGGCTTGTCTACATCTTCCGATGTAGATGTAACATATTTCTACTCGCCTTTTTGCTGTACCGTCATCGGTGTTGTGTATCTTCTATGTATGTAATATCCATGACATATAAACAAGAATAATAAATGGTCTTCAACTTGTAAAGAACTGATTTTTTAAATATATAACAATTACGACATAACATGGCGCTGCGGACAAAGAACAATTAAGGGTGAGTTTTGAAAGCATATAGTTTAGAATAAATTATAAAATGGAAAACCTAAAACCACCACAACCAATGTGCTTGGAAGGAGATCTTGCTGCTAACTGGAAAAAATGGAAGAAGCAATTTAATATTTACTTAATTGCTTCTGGTGGAACAACTTAAGAGGAAGACATAAAGATTGCCACTTTATTACATGTACTAGGTGAAGAAGTTCAAGATTTATACTTTACACTAGACGTGCCAGAAGCAGATACAAAAAAATATGATAAGGTGTTGACACACTTAGATTCATACTTTTTACCTAAGACAAACCAAAGTGTTGAACGTCATAAATTTAATAATCGCGTACAAGAAGAAAGTGAAACTTTCGATTCTTTTGTGATGGCACTTCGTAAACTAAGCACTAATTGTGGTTTTGAGGCTATACGAGATGACTTGATTAAAGACAGAATTGTGTGTGTGGTCAGGGACACTAGAATCAAGGACAGGCTACTTCGTGAGTCTGAACTAACCCTCACAAAAGCTGTACAAATTTGTAAGGCAGCTGAACAGACCCAAGTAATGATGAAGGAGTTCGACGAGAAGAGGACAGTACATGCAGTTAGACAGGAAGGCTACAAACGTGAGTCAGAAGATGAGTCTACACATTCATACCAGCAG
>PNEQ01060019.1:0-23165 GCA_003012365.1 Medauroidea extradentata | reverse complement strand
GGGGGGGGGGGGGGGGGGGGGGGGCAAGGGCCTAGCCCACATGTGGCGTTGCAGCTGTCCTCTTAGGTCACCAGTTTGCCGGGCACTTACGGACAAAAACTGTAACTAACATATGTGAATTTACGCTAATTACATTACCATATTTGATTAAGTAGCGCTAGGCAGGTCACATTGATACCAAACAAATCATGTTTACTGTATGATTTATGGTAGCGATAGTTTTGATTATTATGTTTTTATAATAGCTATAGAAGTGTATCACATACCCCCTGATGTAGATCACTCGCCTGACTAACCCTTTCAGTGATGACCCCTTTATTTCATTGACAAAAAAGTGTTAAGCAAAGCCCACTGCATGCTTCTAGAGCAGTTTCACCCGAATCCTGCGAGTAGTTTTTTCAGATATAACAGATTTAAAAAGCTGTATTTAGCCATTTTGAGGGGACCCGGAATGATCTTTGTAATCAACGTCATGTTTAGAAACCACTCTTCCGTCACCTTTCGAAGAGAACGTACTTTCTTCCAGGGGCGTCATTTGGGATTACAGGGGGGGGGGCAAATGCCCCTCCCCTGGATTTAGAATTTTATGTGTATGAATATATTTCTTGTATTTTTTAATGTAAATAATGCTAACTTAAGGACATAAAACTGAGGTTTTATTATTAAAGTATCTAATTTATACATGCTTAATTAATAAAAAAGGTGCAACAAGGTCACTGTCCCCAGAAAACAAAATCTTGCCCCCCCCCCCTAGAAAAACCTGAAATGACGCCCCTGCTTTCTTCTCGTACTTTGACACAGCGGGAACATGTGGAATAGTTTCGTAAAAAACGTAATTTTACGAACAAACTGCAATGAATTTTAAGAGTGTGGCAGGTGGCGTCCTAAGACGGCCGCCTACCTCATGTTTCAAACGCGTTGCAGCGTGTTCGTAAACAGGTATTTTCTACGAAAATATTTCACGTGTGCTCATTGTGCCAACGTACGAAAAGAAAACTAACGTCAAACAAGGTCGGAACGTCGTTCATAAGACGCCACGTTCATTACAAACACTGTTTCTAAGCCCTCCAACATGGCTAAAAACGGTCATTTCAGACTGCCGTACTTCAAAATGTACTAACCGGATGTATGTGAAACACAGGTTGTGACCTGCACTGAACTTAGTTGCAGATTTTCCACCAATAAAATTATATGGTCACCGCTTAATGTCCCATAGTAAAAACCATTCGGCGGGAACCTTGCACGCTAGTTCAGCGCTTGGCTCGTTGAGGCGACGCGGCATTTGATGCGCGCTTCAAGGTCGACCTTACTGCTCCGTCGCTTTTGAGCCTCTCACGCGCTGGTAGGCGGCGCCCTTAAGATTTAAGTGGACCTTAACAATTTTATTTTACGTTTGAGGCCCGGAAACGGGGCAGGCGATAAGTCTAATACACCTCATCGCCTCTAAGCTAAGAGTACTAAACTAAGGTGCAGTGTTTTCGTACAATGTGTTTTTAAACGGGACTTCAAGCGATGACCCTGTTATTTTATTTGTTGAAAGTATTTGGTAAAAATCAATGCAGGTTTCCGTAATTTGGTTTTACGATTACGGTTTATATTTTGTCAGCCGCAGCAACTTGAAAAAAGTCATTTTTAGCACTTTTGAGGAGCTTTGTAAACATGTTTTTAATTAGCGGATGGCATTTTTAAAACCGTCGACGCAGTTCGATGTGAGTCTTCTTTTAATAGATACACGTATTGGAAACATTTCTGACAGTTGTACAAGAAAATATTCTTTCCTTGCCACGCTACAGCATGGCTCACGCGCCAGGTTCACCAACTATTAAGAAAGGAATATATATATATATATATATATATATATATATATATATATATATAATCATTGTTTGGAAGTGTGTGAGATAAAGATGTTTTCACATACCGCGTAAAAACATGTATGATCTATTAGGTACTTCTCCACGCCTAAGGTAGTTAAGAATTCATTTTCATTCAGTATTTTGTACAATTTTTTAAAATGACTATTCGAGTGACTGTTGAGAAACTATTTTTTCTTTATTTCTTTGTGATATTATTGTTATTATAAAATATCTGTAGATGCATAGCCTAAAAAATAATGTATTTAATAAAATGGAGCACATGTTTTGTGCTATATATGGTGTGTTGAACTTAACCACATTTAGTGTAGGTAGAATTTCAATTTAAATATCTGCAAGAAAATATTTTTACAGGTTTATGTTGTTTCCTGCATTACGTCATTCTTTCATTGCTAGCTGTGTCTAATGTAGAAGAGATTGACAAACCTCAAATACATTGTGTAGCCTATGAACGTTTATCTGCTCATATTCGGTGAATTTTTCACTGAATTTTTCCGTAGATTTCAATAGCATATTTTAAAAAATGTATTAGATTTATACGTGATACTATAATCACAGCGAATCCAAGTTTTTTATTAATTACTTTTATGTTTGCGTACATAAGTAGAATAGTCTTACAACTGCAGCTTGTAGGTGTCACATTCAGGTTTCTTCCGATATTTAATTAATTATTTTGTTTGGACAGGACTCCAACAAGTATATTAAGTCCTTTTTCAAATTCGTTCAGTAAAACCATTTTTCTAAGAAAAATAAAATCGCTACTTCAACCAGCTATATAATAAGCATATTTAGGAATGAAAAATGCTTAAATACCACCATTTCGCTGCTTGGAACCCCAATATTTCCCGGGGAAGGACCACTGGATCTCCTGCTTTCTTTTCTTGGGGACGGATGTTCTTGACGCCTATGGTCTTAACAGCTCTTATGTAAGGCCTTGATATAAAACGTCGAGTAAAAATTATATCGCGGTATCACCAACCCAGCAAAATAAATTCGCTAAGCTGTGAATGAAATGGTAATTGGCGGTCTTTGGTTATATTTAAATATTGTCACCGTCAGCGGATTCCCAAACACTTAGCACGATAACTGAGAGGGTTACCCAAGTATTACCACCGTGAATTTTGAAAAAAAAAAAAAACTCGATCTGCCAGAAGTTTTCATCAACTCTTATTGAAATAGTTTTCAACATGGCCGAGCTCGTGAACTGACACGTGCAGGTATAGTTTGTGAATGACAGTTATGATAAAAACTAATCAGATTATTTAATGTTTCGAATGTAGCACGTGTCACAGACAGTTTAATTAACAGACACGGAGCACCTATGATACACTGCACAGGACATGGACAAAACGTTTATTTGGAAATTGCTCAACTTGAGTCCTACCGCAATAATTTTTATACCTGTTTCTGTTTTCAATGTAACAATTTAAGACCATGCTCCATCATTTCTTCCTCTTTCACGATAATTATACTTTTATTCCTAAAGGAAAGCAAATATCGGAGAACTGTTGCACAGTTTTGTTAAAAATTGTTTTTATTTTGTAGTCTAATTTTTTCTACACATCATTTCATATAGATTTGGGAAATTAATTAATGACAATTTCCTTAATTGCATAACTGGCTCAAAACACCGTGCATTCTGTCTTTAAAAATTAGTTAACATAGAATACAAAGTTTTTAACAAAACTGTGAAACTGTTTTTAGATATCTGCTCTAGTTTAAGATTAAAAAAGTAACTATCGTAAAAGCAGCAGAGATGATAGATCATTGTCATAATCCTAAGAACATATTTGCTTTATTTATTACTTAAGAACGACAACGAAAATTTTAATTTTTCTCTCGCGATAGCTACGCTTTTGTGACTGTAAGATTTCTGCAACATTTAGTTTGACTGCCTTATGTTCACAACTGCAGATCTGCTGCGTGGTCAGAAATAGGATACTTGTTCATGTGATTGCATTGTGAATACAAAAACATACGAATATGAGCACTTGTATATCTTCTTTCTATATATGAATAAGTATTTCCATGGTTTGTTTAAGTGACTGGTTGAATAAATTCATGTTTTAGAGTAGGATCCTACTGTATTATTTTTTTTTTTCTAAATGCATGTATATAATGAAGATGTTAATACTTGTGTCTAGTATTATGCGACATGCTCATTGCATTTTTATTATAAAAACAGTGTGTGTTTTGTCTGTGTATGTACCCTTGACAAATCCTCCTCATTGTGAAATGAGAATTTGGATGCTACGTAAATAAATTTAATTAAATCCCTTGCTTACATGTTATGTCTTCCATAAGGGAAAGGAGGATGCGTGTAGCCAAATAATTTGTATATAACTATTGAATACAACATCTGCATAGTTCGTCGCATAGTCTATAGGTGTTCGCCTTCACGTATCGCTGTTCCCTTAGCATGTAAATACCGCGATACGACACAATGTGATTACGTGTTATCCATGTATCATCCACGGAGCATTGCAACATGACAAACAATAGTCTTTTGTTGGATATACGGCATCGCTAGCGAATGCAGAGTCGTAGCAAATCCACACTTACATGAAAGGACTAACAAGAAATTTAACAACGAAATAAAAAAAAATTTAAAAAAATAAATAACACCGACGTCAAAAAAAATCTACTCTGAAAAAAAGCGCTAAAAAGTAAAATAATAATTACGTCATTTTAAATTTATTTACAACACAATCAATTTATTAGGACAGTAATATACAGTTATTGTTATTTTTGCAGTCGGTGCCAGCCAAACTCCCATTAAACCCAAACACGGCTAGGTTACATTGTTTTGTTACGAAGTTCTGGTGCCTAGATTCGTGCTGATTGTCCTCAAGGCGTACCGTTGTCCCTTCACAATCCAAGTCAGTCCAGAACATCCTTAACCATAGTTAGGTACCTACCTTGTCTTGGATTGCCATAAACTTACTAATATCTCAAGTCACTATAGGCCTACATTTCCTATTCGATTTTGAGGAATTCCATGGTGTATCTTCGAAATCTAAAGTCAAATGCCAATGAAATTACAAATTGGGGGGGGGGGGGGAAGGGGCGCTTGTAAATGTCCCGTTTCCAACAAAAAATATTTCCAAATCGGTTGATAAATTACGGAGTTCTGAGGTAACAAATATAACAAATAAAATAAAATAAAACAAATTCATAACCTCCTCCTTTTTTTAAGTCGGTTAAAATTGACAGTCAGTCTGCTGGAAGTGACGTGAAGATATTTTGGTCAGCGCGAGTTAGTCTCCCTCCTATGCGTTGATTTATTGGTTTTCATGCCTAATTTTGTTTCACGACCGAAATTCCCAAAATTACAACAATGGGAATATATCTATTGTTCCTACCTTTCAGTAAACTTATAAGAAGTGAACTAGGAACTCATAATTATGTATTTTTTATACAAGTAAACACAAACGGTCAATTTTGTTAACTTTGTTTAAATATAACCAACGGCTGCCAACCACAGGTTCATAAACATCTCAGCGGATTTATATTTTTAATTTTTTGCTGCGTTCGTAATACACAGCTACCTAGAATTTTTATTCAACTGCCTTCAATATTAAGACCTTATATAAACTAGCGCTTAAGAATGTTCAAGTGAAATAAAATAATAAAATAATATTTTTATGAAATAGTGTTAGTTATGTAGACGATACTTATGAGTATTGCTTCCTCTTATTAAATAATTTTACCTCATAGTTGTCTCATAACGGCGCATCAAAGTAAAAATGTGTACGCTGCCACGAAAATATTTAAAACCAATTGACTTACTTAAGTGAAATAATTGACGGTTAACCGATGTGCTACGTAATAACACATTTAGAAACGCACAACGTAATGTTTTGAATTTTTAAAAAAATTTAAAAAGTTTATGGAAAAGTTGCCAATTCTCGAATTTTTCAAAATACTAGGAACTCATAATTCTGTATTTTTTATATAAGTTAACAAAAATTGACAATTTTGTTTACTAAAAAAACATAATTTTGAGTTCCTAGTTAAGTTCTTATACGTCTACTGAAAGGTAAGCTCAATAGCTACCTATGTTTCCATTGTGGAACTTTTGGAATTTTCAATCGTGAAACCAAAATAGGCAAGGAAAATATATGAATCAACACGTAGGGCAGGGGAGGAGACAGAACTCTTGGTAATTAGTGGGCCTGTTGAATGAGCCGTGCTGTAGCTTGGTACGGAAAATATAATTTCTTTGTAGCTATTTAAACTGTTTCCAATGCGTTTATCTACTAAAAGAAGACACACTTCAAACTGTACCCCTGTGGTTTTTAATGCGTCCGCGTATTGAAAGCATGATTACTAAGCTCCTCAACAGTGGTAATGATAACTTTTTCACGTTGCTGTAGCTGAGAAAGTATCAACCATAGTCGGAAAACTAAATCATAGAAACTTGCAGTGGACTTGACCACATACGTTCCCCAATTAAATCAACAGGGTCATCGCTTGAAGTCCCGTTGAGAAACAGTTATCACTGCACGATAGGCTAGAACTCCGCACCTAGAGGCGAAGAGGTGTTTGACGGACGTGTTACATTCGACTTATCGTCTTCCCCATTTCAGTGCCTCGAACGTAAAAAAGAAAAGCTAACGGTTTACATGAGATGAGTACGGAGCAGCACCGGAATGATGAGACGGGGGATACGGGAGATCCCCAAGGAAACCTGCCGACTAACGCAATCGATTATTACAAGTGAAAATCATGGGGCCTACCCCGCCGGTAATCGAACCGACTATATTCTTATTACAGAATTATTTTTGTGTTTGTTGTCTACTGATATTTGTGGCTTTCCTATTTTTTTCAAAGTTGTTTGTTGTTAATTTTCTGTTAAGTCCTTGTGTGTAACTGTGGGTTTTCTACAACTCAGCAACAGTCGCTAGCAAAGGCATATACTCAACAAATAACTTCAGATTGTCACACACTCACTTGCAAATATTGTTCGAATGTCACTGGAACATGGGCTGGAGTATTTACACCCCGTATGTTCATAATTGTGACACTCAGTCTTCTATGTATTTCTCCCGACCCGCTTAGTCTCACCAGTGTGTTGTTTGTGAATTGTTGTTGTTGAAGAGAGATGACAGATAGCCTACCGCCACTCGCACAGAGAAAACAGGACCTGGTCACGACACGCTGATAACATCACGACGTAAAGAATACACGATTATACCAGACAGGCGTGAGGCGAGGCTCTTAATTACCTTTGTGTGTCTTGCTGGTTGCAGTAACTGAAGCTGAGAACAGGATGTATGGTCTGCGAGCCCGCTGTGTCGTTTCTCTTCGTCTTCTGCACACACGAGTCTTCTAGACCACGAAACAGTTGCTGGCTTCATCATGTTGTTTATACAAGAAAACGTCATCTTAACCCTTTCATACCTAAATTATTTTTCTACTTTTCCGACAAAATTGCTAAGTAAATAACATTTATAGTTTTTACAGAGCCCAACAGAAGGTACCAAGTGAAAAACCACAAAGTACGTGTACAAAATAGTACCTACCCTAAAGTTAATTTATTGCAGTTAGTACAATTTTAATAATCAAATGACCGTGAAATTTTAATTGGGTTCAGAGAGGGTTTAGAAAGTAGGAAAATACATATTTTATGTGTATTTGGTTTGGCGCAAAAAAATTTCTTTGCGGCATTTTCAACATTTAAAAACGTACCTCAGCTGTTACAAAATTGTCATTAATTTTTTTTTCTATGATGACATTGTAGTGGTTTTATGTTCTTTTCAGTCAATAAAATGAATACTTCCAGTCTTGAAGAACCGTCATTATTGCAACATTATGCACAGTGCATGAGAAAACTATTATTTGTATTTTTCAATCCTACAGTTTATACACCATTGACACCAAAGTCAAAATTGTAATTCTTTCGAAATATGTAAGTATTAAGAGTGTGTGGTAAACGAAAAACCCTAAAATCAAAATTTGAAGTTTACACGTCTTTGAACGTCAATATGGAAATGCGATAAAACAACAACCCTATGTAATAATTTCCGCCAACTTAATGAACAAACATTTACCCAGAATGCATTTGTTAAGGGTGATATTTAGCGCCGTAATGAAAACGATTTTGGCATCAAAGTCTCTACTTAAAAAATACGTGACCCGAGAGAAATTGTTGTGCAGAGTGTTTGCGAAAACTATTGTCTAGGTTCACTATTTTTTTTTTTGCGAATTGGCTTTAAGAAAGCTACAATATTAAACTGATGATATTACAGCTGTTTATGTACCATGCCCTCTTAAACCTTTTGAGCACTGTTCTTATACTGTGTGTGTTCTAGAACCCACGGCAAGCTAGAAGCTTGGCCAACATTACATGTTACACGCCTAATGAACCATGCACCTTATTATTATTATTATTATTATTATTATTATTATTATTAATGTTGTGGTTAGTTGATTCTTTACAAAGTACCAGCGGCTGATGAAAAAACAAGAGGGAGGTCAATTGGACATAACCCGTCCTTATCATCAAATATACACAATATTCTGAATCACCCGCATGATAAGCACGCTACGCGAATCCTGGGCTAAATTGGAGACGTAAATGTTCGTGGCAAAATATTCTACCATGAAGTTTTACATGCACAATGTGGCAACATAGCATTGCATTTAGTCCCCTCTTCCGCGTCACAGATATCTTACTAATCTTAGTACTATGTTCTGATCTGAATATTATGGTTGCAGGTTCAAATCCCGAGCAGTCTAAACGTGATGATACATTTAATTGACGTAATATACATAAAACAATACCTGGACGTTGAGCGCAAGAGAGGACTTACCTCGTGCAGTGTTGCCACACTGTGCACGTAAAATGTCGTCGTAAGTTACAACATATTGCCACTGACATTTTCGTCTCCAATTTCGCCCAGGATTCGAGTGGTGTGCATATCATGCGGTTGTTTCTGGACACCACGCACTCGAAAGAACCCTGCTAAAGTTCTATTTTCAGTCAATTCGAATCTTACCGCGCGTAACGGCTAACGACAATAAATGTCTAACCTCTCTGGACACGTCACTTGATGTTTGGCGTGTAAGATAAATTATGCTGTCAGTAGTTACCTAGGGCCTATATAGTCTGATAAGAAAAAGTTTATTGATTATATAAAATGTAATTACGACGATTCCGGTTGTTTTCGTTGCAGCGTTGTTGTATTTAAATAGAAAAATATACGGAACTCTATTCTGCAATTCGCTGCCAACCATACAAGCAGCAAGACAACTACTGTTAAATGTTGAATTATATGCAATAAAAGCTAGTGATATTTTTCAGGGGTAAAATTTTTAGTAGTCACTTTATTCCGAACGACCTATAGAGACATTCAAAATTCGCGTTATCATTTGGTAGCAGACTAAACTTCACTTTCCTATACATAACAGAGCATAATCTGCGATTCAGTTGGCCACGACCTTTTCATGTGTTGTTATTGACGTGTGTTACGTCTTTATAGAGATTGGCTTCTCTACCGTGTAAGTATTCTCCGCGGCAAGTCACGACAATATCGGCCAGCGGGAGACGTCGAACATGTCACTTGGAGTCTAGTCAGCTGTCAGAAAATAATGTGAACTTTATATATCTCTATTTGCCGTGTGAATGTTTTAAAAACCGAATTGTAAAAGAAAAAATAATTACCACAAATTTTAAAACGTACTCATTTTATTTAGCTACATTTTGCTTATACACATCACCCTGCAACACATAGCTCTAAAATCTAAACTTAAAAACCTGACAATGGAAAAAATTATCTGCCTCTCCCTTAACTGAAAATCTAAATCTGACCTCTGGTTGGTATTTTCTGTTTCGTATAACTTAGTAAATTTTCACAGTTTTGGACAATAATTTTTAATATTTTGTAATATGTGTCACGCTGAAAGACATTTTTAGTTCTAAAATAACCTGAGGAGTCAATTTCACAATTTGACACATATCACTAGAGCCCATGATTTTTGGTGAAAAGAATTCTGAAACAATTTGTTTCAATGCCTTATGTGCACGTATGCAGCTCTGCTTCGTGGTCATTGATTGGCTGTTTTAAATTGTTAGCGTCTCGGGGTTTTACCCGCAAATTACAGACGTGTGGTGCCACAGTAACCTTGTTTCTGTTGGCACAAGTCAAATGAGCCACGCCTGTGCAATTATACATTCTGCCAATAATCAAGAAGCAGACCTGCAGATGTGTACGTAAGGCATTGAAACAAAGTGTTGCAGAATTCTTTTCACCAAAAATCGTGGGCTCTACATATCACATATAGCCTTCACTGCCGTAAATAGTTATTAGGTTATGTGAAATACAAATAATATTAGGAAATGCTGTGGCCGGTATACATGGATACAGCTAGTAGCAATGCGCGAGCTGGCTGCAAGACTGAAGGCCACGCTAGAACAAACATGGAGGTGTGAATGGAGTGTGTCAGAGAGCAGGATCTGTCGACATACCGCTATCACGCAGCCTAGGCGTGAGCTGCGGTGCGACGTTGCCAGACCTAGCAGCAGCTGCTTGTGGCAATCCTGTGGCTAGGCGCACTGCACATCTTGCAGGTCCTCGCAATTTGAACAAGGGATTTGATTTTATTCGATTTGTTTGCTGCCTTTTAACGCTACGTACGTACGGAATTATCAAAGTACGAAGATTTTGCAAAAATTCAAAAACCTTTAATAAAATAATAGTAATATAACAAAGTAGACGACACAAATATTACAAAAATGCAATAAAACACAATATATTATGATATATGTGAATAACATATAAATACCACCGTATAGACGCCCATCTTAGACATTAAAATGTAAAGAAATTTAAGGATTTATACATAACATAGGTACTGAAGGAAATACTTGTAGGAAAAAAAATAAATACGTACATACATACAATTTTAACACGGCAACTCAGATGGTTTATCACGGGAAAACTTGACTGTTTGTTGGGTTTCAATGTATGTCCAGCTTACGAAAAGATTACTGGCTTTCGCTTGTACGTAGAACTACTACCCTATTTGACTGAGCCAATAAGAATCCCGCTATTGTAATGTGTGATGTCTGTTATTGGTCCGCAGACAGCTACGTTGTGTCAGGTGTATATCACTCAACCATATATGTTACAAGAAACTATAGTGTTTTCAAGGTTAGGTTGGCACAAAAAAATTCGCGATATACCATCATCTCTAGATAACTAATAAAATTGAAACAAAGCTATCTCTTACCGAATACACCCGAAGTTAGTGGTCTATGCCCTTACAAACACTGCGAGTAAAACACAATAACTGCATACCAAAACAATTTATGGTCAACATGTAACCTATATTTAAAAATAAATTAACATTGGATACATTGTTTCTTTTGTATTGCGAAATTATATCGTGGCAACATAAATACATAAATATTGTTTAACTAGTCCTTTGAAGTCTACAGTTACGTAGAACCCCGTTGAACATATTTTCGGTAAACAAGTAACTAATAAGATTTTTCCGTTTTTTTTTTTTTACAGTGAGTTGCTGTTCTGATCTAATAAGTTCTTTGGTATCCAATGTTTAGAGACACTGGAAAATCGCGAAAATGTTTAAGATAGTCTCCAATAAACTGAAGTATATTATCCGTGACACGTGTGAACAGTTTTGGGACAAATCACACACGCTGTGTGTTCAAGCTATGCCGTTCTAACTGGGTTTGTTGAAGAGAGAAACAATGCTTCAAATGTAAACCTTAGCCAAATTCGATACGGAACAGTCAGTGTTATATACAGTATGTTGGAGCCTAGCAAATAGTCAACTATTCCCGTGATTTTCCAGTGTCTCTACCAATGTTCACTGCGTAAACTTTGTACAGTAACAAAAATAAATTTTGTTATCATTATATAGTGCTGTATGTACTCCCAGTTGACGTGCACGTTGCGAGACTGAAAACAAAAAGCCAATCACATTCCAGGCCCTACACTAACGCCAATTTAGATAACAACCTTCCCTGCTGCAAAGATCCTATAAAAACCGATATGCAACTCTAGGTTCCGGTGGAAAATAGGACGATTTAAAATATCATAAACGATTTTTTCTTTAAAATCTTTTTAGTGAAAGTACAGAAAATATGGACGACTTTTCTATATTCAAATATTTTAATCTCAATAACTAAATAAATGAAACTATATTAATATATTATATATTAAAATCGTCCATAAAATTTCTGTTACTCTATGATGGACAAATTTGCGGCCGCAGTTGGCAGAAGGATTAGAGCACTCACCTCTTACCAAGGACATCAGGGTTCGATTCCCGGCGGGGTCAGCGGTTTCCATCGGCCGACGGGTTTTCTCGGGGTACCTTGGGCTTCCCCAACCCACTATATTCAGTCGCTTCTCTATTTAGACCAGAATTTCATTTCATGTCATCCCTCGGAAGTCCTGTCAGAAATCTCACTCGGGATGTGATACCCTGCTGCTCTTGGGTACCTGCGCCATCCGACGTTTATTTGTTTGTTTTTGGGCAATTTTTATGGATGGTGGTTAATGGTGACAAAAGGTGACTATTTGCTAAACTTTAATATGATATATTTATTTATTTGGTTTTACGTGCCATTGAACAGCGATTGGCCTTTGTAGAGGGACACGTTGGAAAGGGGGAATATGCGGCTACGGCCTGCAATATAAAAGCACTTCCTAAACTGTTTACGAAGTAACTAACCAAAACCCAACATGTGACAGTTACCATATTTCCGGCTTGTAAATATGCAAACTTTTACATTTTTTACAATTAGGGCTATGAAAAATTCGCGTTTTCTTTTAGTCGCAAGCTAAAGTTGCAGAAACTACAGGTCTGTATCACGATCACAATTGGCCGTTGACTTACTCGGCACTTGCTGGAAGTAGCTGAGCCAATAATAAAACTGTAGCTGAATACAGGATTATTTCACAGTGTCAGCGAGCAGACAATAAACAGCTGCTGTCTGCACGATTTCACATATATTCTTGGAGTCTAGCCTACATGTCAGTGAACCCGCGAAATTTTCCGGGCTCTAGTTACAATACAAGTCTGGTAACTTAAGTATACATTTGACTATTTTATAAAAAGTTTACGAATGCTACCATGGATGTCTTGGGAACAATTGTACTATACCTACTTTCTTAGCACTCCTATACGCACGTGTGGCAAATTTACTAACTATTATTTAGTGTGTACCATCACAGCATTCGCCTGGATATATTTCGGGAAACCCTGGAAAACCTAAACCAGGACGGCCGGAGCCGGGGATCGAACCCGGATCCTCACGAATGCGAGGCGAGGGTTTTACAACTGCATTACCATGCTCGGTTATATTCATTTATGACGATTTTCTTTCGTTAGTACAACCACGATTTTATGGCGAAAATATTTTTGCAACATTTGATTTCAATGCGTCATGTGGATAGCTGCAGCTCTGCTATATCGTCTGTGATTGGATGATTTTACTCTCACTTTCCTTGGCTAACTACAGACGTACGGAGTCACAGTAATCTTCTTCTGATTGATGCAGTCAAATGAGAGACATGTTTTAACAAACACACGCTGCCGATAACAATGAAGCAAAGCTGCCGATGTTCAAGTGAGACTATGAAACAAAGTGGGGCAAATCGTGGGTCTAGTTACTGATGCTACCCAGTGGCTGGGTTGTGTTGCAAGGTAAGCTGTATTTCGCGACATCTGTACAAATCCGAGAGTGGCCTATTAGAAGTGGCATCACACCCGTGCCTCGCCACTACCGATAGGTACCTCATGAATTTGTACAGACGTCTCAAAGTACATCTTATCTTGCAACACACCAACACCGCGACACTGGCGATACCTGTCGACCATTATTTTCGCGCAAATACCTGCACCAACTTATTTCAATATCTTACGTAGGGCTACACCTCTGCAGTTTTGCTTCATGGTTATTGGCAGTGGGTGTTTGTGGAACGATGTTCCTTACTCCGCTGTACCAATCAGGATAACTTTACTGCGATACCTCACGTCTATGATATGCAGTCAAACGCTAAGCACGTAACAGCTTTAAAGCAGCAATTTACTGACCACAATGCAGAACTGCAGATGTGCACACGAGACACTGAAACTAACTGGTATAGAAATATTTTCAGCGAAAATACGGGACCCTAGTTATACCGTATTGGCTAGGCCCAGTGGCGGCTCGTAGGTTGTTGCAAGGGAGGGCACACGTTGCAGTACAGTTGATATTTGTGCCCTCCCTGGTAACAACCTACGAGCCAGCAAGTCAGACAAGTCAGACACTCCGGCTGTTACACGTTGCCAAGGACAGACACACCAGAAGTGCATTCCAAGTTCAAATCCGCCTCAAACTGATATTTATTTATCCGACTGGCTAGGACAATGCTAACTCTGGGTCGATGCTACTGGACGCCTGTGACTCGTCTGTAAACATCTAAACCGTGCTACATAACCAGTGGCTAAACAAGCTCTCTGATTTAGGGAGGGGTAGGTAATTTAGAAGTATTGAAATTGAACTCGCTTTACAAATTTATTTTCATTTAAAAAATCTAGAAGCAAAGATATATACAGCAGTATCTGACCAGCAGGTCTACTTTACACAGACATTAACATAAAAATATAAAACTACTTGCCAAACACTTGCACACAACAGTCATTATTTTCAGACTTACGACACACTACGTTAATATAATTAAAACAGAATTTAACATTAAATAACATTATTTACTAAATGTACTTCGAACTAAACTGGCTTGTTTTTACCATTTATTCTAAATCCAAATATATATGCAGCAGTACAAAGACTTCATCTGAGCCCTCATTTACTATTGTTTTCGGTGCCCTTTCCAACGTTTAGGGTAGGGGGGATGTATACCCTGCCCCCCCCCCCCCTTTTCCAGTTAGGCCACAGCAACTTGCCGTTATCCAGTCACAAAAGGCGCAGAACTGTACAATGGTTTGATGGATATGTTGGTAGAAATGATTCTCGCAGTTTTCCACCATCTATAGCAACTGTACAAAAGTCAATGGAAACAAGAGTGTGGCGGCTGCCACTGGTTGAGAAAAGCCATCTTGAGACAAAGTTGGTTCACAACTGTAGGCATAGAACATAGCTCGTTCGCACAACTACTTGTGCGGATGAACAGGACAGAAGCCAATCACGTCAAAGGAATTACTGAATGTCCATCATGTTGGTTTAACTTGTAAAATACAGAAGGATTAAACAAAGTAAGAATAAAACAACCTTAATGACAAAAACTATGTTTCTACTGTGTAAATAATGTTTTACATTGTGTAATTTATTGGGACTTTGTTTCTACATTTCCTGTTATTTCCAAATTCGATTTCACTTAAAATATGTTCAAATGGCCTTCGGTTGTATTCCATATAGCAACGAATGTTTCGGTTGCATCGATAAATGTCATCGGCGTAACTTTACAGTAATAATTTAATTGTGAATTAATTTCGCACAAGGCGTCTGGTTATGTTACATGTTCTGTGCTTATGTTTTGATTGTGAACCAAACATTATGATATGAACAGGACTGAGATGTTGGGATGTTTGGCAACACAGGCGGGTGTGTATCACGTGACGACGCTATGTAACAGTAAGTGGCTAGTTAGCCAGGCAGTGCGAGGAGCGCCACAACACACACATGTGATTGCTGCGTGAACACACCCACACATGCCTCGTCCATTACCACACCTCGATATGGGCGACACTGATATGTGCGTCAAGAATAACACCGCTTTGAAGGCAGATGGTTCACGACCATCTTTCTGTTACAATATTTTTCCCGCTGCTATAATCACAGCCGTATCAACATTTTTTAGATTTCATGGTCTAAATGTTAGTCCAGCACATATTTTTATATTGTCCGGTAGTAAATTACTTCCACATTATCTGTCATTTGTTGGAAGATAAAAACTACTGTCATATTTCTTATCCACCAACAAATGTCGGACAGTATGGAATTAATTCATTATCTAACAATCTAAAAAGGAGTATCAGATTAACATTTAGAAAATGAAATGTCATAAAAGTTGCCGTTTGACTGGAATTTGGCTTGCTCGTTGAGCTTAAATTGAAGAGCTGGATTGAAGCTTGTTTCAAGCCTTACCAAATTGCTTGCAATGGCAAGCCAAACAGTTAATCTTTCGTTTGTTTACTAATTGAGAGACGCTCGTGGAGAAAGGCGGGACGTAATGTTGTTTAAAATTCTGAAAAGTAGTACTCCTGCATGCAGAAAGTACTTCTCAACTTGCCGAGGCAAGTTTGAATCTAGCTTGCTGAGTGGAGACTAGTTAGCTTGATTCAAGCTTGATTCCCACTAACCGACTTGCCGATGCAAGCTTGATTCAAGCTTAATCGTTTGTTTTGGCAAGCTTGATTCATAATTGCTATTTGATATTTATTTATTTATACACACATACATACATGTACCAGCGAAAATATTTCAAATTATAGATTTCCGACAACAGTCCCCTTAAGCACAGATAACTTAATTATTGGCTCGCAGTGTTCTCCTCACGTTCCAAAACTCTCCTTGTCCATCACCAAGGAAAAATGAGTTCTGAACAGTTTCGTGTAGCTTTGAAACGTGAGTTGAAGTTGACGCGATGATAGTTTCCAAAACTCGCCTTATTCAATAACAGATCCACTTTGAAAAACTGCTTTGGCCATGTCACAAATGGGCTCGCAAATCAGTTTTTCGCGATTTGCGCAGTTTTAGTGAAAGTGGACAAGGCAAGTTTTGGAACTGGACTACTCATGCAACTTAAGTTCGTTGAATCTGTAATTTTAAGTTTTGTAAAGTAGGACGTAATTTAAAACGAACGAAAATGTTCTGTTTTATCATTCAAATAAGCATTTTTTCAGATGGAGTAATTTGGAAAAGCGAGTTTTTTACAGTTTCGTGAGACCCCAAAAACATATTTTAATAATTGTACTACATTTTTTAAAACATATAACATAGTTTGAAGTTTGTTTTCTTTAAGTATATAAATTAATTGGCAACAAGCTAACCAGTTTCGCTTAAAAAAGAATCCTAATGACACGCACGCCCCATGTAAAAAAATTATTTATTTGGTAATATCTGAGACTGGTCAGAATTGGCAACAGAAGGTGGTCAATTATATAAAGAAAAACTTAAAATGGGCCTAAACGAAAATGCACTAAAATGTCACCAATGAAACCAGTAAACGTGGCTGTTCTTAAAATAGTTTGGTCGCTAAGTGGTTGGAAACTGACGTGGCTGCATTGTAAAGTGACAGTGTTAAGATAAGAGTGTGTGCTCACAAGTGCACTGCAGGTGGAAAGCAGGAGAGCGTCGCTGTGGAAGGGAGTGACTGTTGAGTCACCCAGCATCGCCTTACATGGTCAGGTGTCGACGTCTAGTGGAAGTGTGTCGACCCCGCTTTACTGCACCGCTAGTCTTCTGCCACAGTCTGGCCAACTTAGCTGCTTTACTACTAACTTACATCTAGTTATGGAAAACTGTTTCATAGTTTCTATCAATTAAAAATCTTAAGGAGCCTCCCTACCTGCACTTGAAATGCGTTACAGCGAGTTGCAATTATTATTTTTTTTGTCGAAACTACTAAACGCGCATTACAATTGTACATCTATTAAAAGAACGCTCACTTCAAACTATTTCACTAAAGTTTAAAAAATTCAACATGTTTATTCAAAACATAATTTTCGGGACCTTCACAATGGCCAAAAATGGGGGTTTCAGACCCCGTATCTGTAAAAAAATAACAAGCAGGTTCAAAAAACACATCTATACAAACAAACGTTAGACTTCAAACTACGCCGCCCATAAATAAAATAATGTGGTCGCCGTTTAAGTCCCGTCGGAAAAATGATAATAGTAACACACTGCACGCCAGTTGAGTGGCTTGCACGGAGAGGCGATAATGCATTACATACGTCGGTTAACAGCAACCTTACCACTCCTGCCTCACACACACAAACAACACACAGCCTGTCTAGGGATGCCCCTTAAGAGCGTTCACTTGGCTAAAATGTATAATTGTATATTTGCACGACATAGAGTTTGTTTTATAGACGTTACTTGTGACTGCATTTTCCACTCACAAACATTTTGTAGCTCTCGCAGTTTTCCCATAGCAACACGACAAAGTCTAAATTTGTAAGTTACGGGAGTATAGTAATAACAAAAACCAACTGACTTACTAGAATAAAATAATTAACGCTGAAATTATATATTATGGGCAATATGCTAAAATATGTATAAACATAGCATGTAACTCCTTCGTACTTAAAAAAAAAAATTACATTTATAACAACTTACTTCATTTTTGGTAATTAAAAAAAAAGACAAAATTACTTTGTTGAGTGTTTTAAATATGTTAGTATATGGCCCGTTGTGTCTAAATTCAATATAAATTATTAAATTACTCAATCTGAGCAAGTCACTTGGGTTTTTTATTCCTCTGTTTCCGTAACTTGCAAATTCTGACTTTGGAATGCCGCTGTGGCAAAACAATGAGAGCTAAATAAATGTTTACAAGTGGGAAATGTAGGAACAGGTAACGTCTATAAAACAAACACAATGTCGTGCAAGTATAAAATTATGAATTTTTACCTCGTGAACACACTTAAGGTCCCTCCCTAGATAGGCTGCATGAGTGTGTGAGGCAGGAGTGGTAAGGTTACCATTGACCCACGTATGTAATGTATTATCGCCTCTCCGTGCAAGCCACTCAGCTGGCGTGCTATGCTTTACTATTATCCTTTTTCCAATGAGACTTTAAGAGTCGAACAAATTATTTTATTTGTAGGCAGCATATTTCAAAGTCTAGCCCTTGTTTCTATAGTTGTGGTTTACAAATCTGGTTGTTGTTTATCCAGATACGGCAGTCTGGAAAAGCCATTTTTGACCATTTTGAGGGGTCCGAAAATAATTTTTCTAATAAACGTGCCGAATTTCGAAACTTATAGCGACATAGTTTCCATTGTGTATTATTTTCGTAGATATACGGATATAATGTGCATTAAATAGTTTTGTCAAAAACAGAAGTCATAGCTAGCTGCAAGGCATTTGAAGCGTAGGTATGGAGGCCCCTTAACGGTGTTAGCACAAACTGTTTACAATTATAGACGATTCGGGATAAAGAGAGCACTTTTGGAACTATAGCTACTTTTTTCCTATCAGATTATTTATAGGTTCTTGCCACTTTTTGAAATAAACTAAGCAAACTTAGACACTATCAAAGTATATAGATAGTACGGAACTCAAAAGTTAATGTTCACTTTTGAACGATTCTTGCAATTTGGTAAGTTACAACCTAAAAAAGTGTTTTGGACATTCGCCATCGCAACAAATGGTGTGTCACAGAAAACCAGATAACTCATTCAAACAAACAGATAAGTAAACAAACAAAAGGACTTTGCTCGCAACTGGCAAACAAAGGTAAAACATCTTCCACAAGGAAGATTTTCTCAAGCTGCAAATCAATCGTGGCGGTCGTAAATAGAGATTAGAATACCAAATAAGGGAGTATGGAATTCTTATTTTGAAATTATGTGTAATATTTTAGAGGAGGAACATAACCACGATGTAAAGGAAAGATCGCACTGGTATCTACAACATAATTTACATTTGTTGCACATTTTTATACAGAAGCGATGTCGTGCTTTAATTATATTTTTGTTTTCAAATAAAATGGTTACGATATAATTTTATAAACAAAATAAACGACGTATTTTTATCATTTTACTCTGCATTTTTCAACTGCTCAGTATACGAAACGAAAAATTCTCAGATTTTACTCAAACTCGCCATAGTATCGCTTTTACCTCAATATTTTCCTCACAAGACTCTGCAATCGACCTTAGTGGCTGGAGTTCCCAGGCCCCTACACAAAATAGCAACATGAAGGCTGTCCTTCGTAAAAATTAACAGATTATCGTAGATAACTATGATGACATCATGCCTAGCCGCAAAACAAGACGTTTTAAGATGTTTTTTCTAGATAACATAAACAGCTTATTCCCCAGAATCCATTAAGTCAATAATCACAAAGGAAACAAAACAAGGTTTTGTGTTAGTGTGTCGCCAGCTTTGAGGTTAATTAATGCCTTATATACGTCGTACTTGCAAATCCATTCTCAACACTATATTTTTATTGCACAGTAAATAGTCTAACTAAATTAAGGTGGCCGCCTGTCGAGGTCGACGAATGTCGTGCAGAGCTTCAGCCGTTACTTGATTATTCAAAAACTGCTCGACAAGCATGATAAATATCTACTTAGGAATAACATTCAAAGTACATTAAACTTGTGTATACCCATTTCAGGTTCACCACTATGCATTAAAGCATATTTTGTAGCGGCCGAACATGGCGTAAATTGGTATTTTTAACCCCTGTCGCAAAAAGAGGGGTGTTATAAGTTTAACGTGTGTCTGTCTGTGGCATCGTAGCTCCTAAACGAATGGACCTATTTAAATTTTTTTTATTGTTGCTAGATTGAGAGTGTTCTTAGCTATGATTCAAGAAAATCTGGTCAGCTGTTTGAAGATCGTCAGATGTTTTCTAGTTGTTGAAGGGATGTGAGCAGCTTATATTGGTCTGATGTATTCGCAATGTAGTATCCTGTGACTTCAATTATATTACAATAACATAGGCACCTTGACATGATGTTGCAGCATCATCTGGAATCTGCAGGATTCCCAACTCCTCATCATCCCACTACCGTTGTTTGTTTTTAATTTAAGTTTTACTTGTTGTGGTCCTTTTTAGGTACGAAAAAATATGAACATAATCATTTAAAAGTTATATAGATGTTCAAAACACCTTTGTCTTTAATATTATGTCATAAAATGATGAGGTCACCGTTAAACGTCTCATAGTGGAGAGTTGTCAGTGAGAAGACTGCACGGATACCGGTTCAGTGACATGCGTCTAGAGGCTAGTGTGAGGCGTGATGTCCGTGCTGTGTCGCCCTTATTGCTTCCGCACTTCTACGCCCCTAACAGGTAAAATATATCACCATGCCGGTATGAAAGTCAACGTCAGACATGTTTCCTACAAACGGAAAACCAGCCTAGAGATAAGAAGCGAGTTGTGTCTGATCTCTACCACTTAATGTTTAAAATAATGGTTGTAAAGGTATACCTGACAGTAAAATGAAATTGGGACGTGGAAGAACGAGATAAATTAGGAAGTCTACAAGTACAGCTAAAAGATGACGGACGCAATGCGGAAACGATGACGGTTGAAATGTTATGGACACCAACAAAAATGGACAAAACACGACTGAGTAAAGAGAATTTCAATCACATCACATCATTTTTAAGTCCACATCTTGGTGAATCGGAGATGTCAAAAGAGATGGAAGAGAAACTGGAATTATACTAAAGATGAACTAGAACAAATAAAAAAAAAGAGATGCAGGAGAAACTGGTGTTATACTAAAGATGAACTTGAACAAAGAAAAATTCAGAAGCAAAGTCAACAGCATAAGGTCATATGAAGAGAAACCACAATAAAGGAGGTCAATACATTACATTTCCGAGGAAGAGAGAAAGAAAACAAATGATAGAATGAAGATGTTCCGGGACGAGAGAAATAGAAAGGCGAGGAAGTCCAAAGTTCCACGCGGTCCATAGTTGGCCAAAATCAAATTCGGAAGAAAGAAGAAGTCAATATTAAGAAAGAGAAAAGAATGACTGATATTTTCTTTAGAAAATGTTCCGGGACGTACGTAGTTCACAAATACACACTAAATAGTTATAAGCAATTAACACCTGAAATGTATAGCAAAGAAAAAATATGCTCTGTTGTTCTCGGACATATAAGAATGCCCTGACAAATGAATTACACCACGACTGACGTTTAGAAATATCGCCGGCCGCGAGCCAGGGCAGCTGATAAGTTTTTTTCCTCGCCCTCTTCCAATAGTTAGTCACACTTCAAAACATACAGCCATGTTGAGGTACAGCACAAAACAACTAAATACACTTTGTTCGTAATGACATAATCCTTCAAATATGCCCTGGACATTGCAGCATTAGTCTTGCCATCCTCTCCCCAACCCATTTCACTATGTCATCCGAAGGCTCCAAGGAGCCTGTGAGAAGCCACGCCCACTGTGAAAGACGGCCAATCAGGAGTTGTATGAATAAAGCCAAAATAAATCGGAGTAACATGTTAATAAAACGAAAATTGTAATATGTATGAAAGTTTAGATATGTAATTTGAGTTGGTTGTGTGTTTTGTAAATATTGTCTAAAAATGAGATTTTTAAATGAAATAGCAAATGGTCAGTAGCCGCGGACGTGTTGCCAGAAGGGAGTGTGGCCTGAAGTTATGTAGTCGAGGCTGTGATTGGCCAGTTAGACGCGGGAGAAAGCGAATGTTTCTGAGGAGCTGGTCGGTAGAGGTACAAGCACTTGCATGTAGAACCTCGTAAAGAAAGTCTGCGGGGGCGAGAGACGCGTTTTTTTTTTTTGGCAGAGTTTAAACTAGCTCCCGTGAAGCCGCGAAGAGGGTAAACACGTGTCGATATAGCCACAGAATATTTAGGAATACAGAACGACAGCGAACTCAGTCACACACGCCAGCAAAATGGCTTCCCTGGTTAGCAACACGGCGGAGACGCCTACAGCCAATCAGAGTAAGGTGGCTGCCCTGCTAGCCGGCAGCCAGGCCAATAGGAAACATGTAGTAACAGGAGCCAAACAGCCCAATAGTAAAAATGGATCTGCGGGAATCATGCACGCTTGTTCAGCACTTGCCTCATTGTGGCGATGCGTATTTGATGCAGACTTCAAGGTCGCCCTTATAGCTCCGTTCTGAGTATCTGATTCTCAAAACCGCCCGAGGTAGGCAGTGCTCGTAAGGGGAAAGAACATCTGTCAACCCAAGATTGTTAGTTTATGAGGGGAAAAAAATGTATTTCCAGTTTCATTATTAAAATGTTTGCTATAAGACACAGAATAATACGCTGTGGTTTATTTAAAGCTATTAACGTAACGCCAGTATTAGTCTGCCATGTAGAAACATGTGGAATAATATATTGATCAATTATATTGGTCAGTAGTAGGGGGAGCATGCGGGGATTGGCCCCACAGGGAGCAAAACCGGCCTAACCTGCATATGGTTAACATGCCCGCCCCCTCCCCTTGGTGGTGCAAGGCCTCTGATTGGCCAAGACGTTGTCTAGGGGGGCGTGTCCTGGGCTGTGATTGGTTGTAGGGGTCTTTTGGTACGAATAGTACCTAAGTGCCATGAGGTCTGTGATTGGCCGAGAGCTTAAGCC
>PNEQ01060018.1:0-23148 GCA_003012365.1 Medauroidea extradentata | reverse complement strand
TGAAGTAAACAAAGCAGATGCTACCGCGAGGTCTGTATCCTCCATATTGGGTCTCGCCTCGGACAGTTTCGCACAGTCTCGGGGGAGGAGTTGCCTCTCGGCGAGTGTGTGGGACCTCCTTCGTACGCTCTCGCCTCGGACAGTCTCGCATCCCTGTCTCGGCCGAGCCGCCTCGGCGAGAGTGTGGGACCGGCATTAGAGGACGGATGTGGAAGGGGATGGGGGTTTGAAGAGTTCGACCATTGTCCGCTAGGAGCCAGCACAAGGTGATGCCCTAGCGACGGTGGCGATTGCGGTGGTGGATTATCCAAGTTCACCAACACCGTATTAGAAAATTTAACCTAGGCTCGCGACTTCTACCCAGTATATATATTCAAAGGTAATATTGAAAGGTATTAGCCATCCCAGACATGAAGTCGCAGACCCTGGCTCGCAGACGGACGGCTACCAGGTAACGACCCCCAGGAGAGCTCACAGTCGAGCTAGACACAGCGGCGCGCATAATCTTGGTTGATTGACAGCGACGGTGGTGCACTCTCTGGCAGAGTGCTTGAACTATTTGGAGGAGTTCGGAAGGGACCTTTAAATTGTTTGCGAGCACCCATCTAGCACTCAGTCTTCACAGAGAACTGCTGTTGCCTACCAGGTATGCAACCAGGAATGACTGACTGCTTGACACATCAGTATTGCGTGTGGGCATTTGGTTTGTAGCAACGAGGAATCATAAGTTGTATCGTGTAGTGTGGTTGCTAACAACATTGGTGTGCACAGTGGTTCCCCCTTCCCCAAAACAACCCTCCCATTATCGGTAGTGTAGTTCCCCTTCTCGGACATGGGAGAGGACTTTAGTAGACTACTGTGTGTGACAGAGACGAGCGGCTCTAGACGTGGGGAAGGAGGGGTTGTGGTGGGGCTTGAGAATTCCTGGAAAAACCGGTCTCGTTTACCTGTTCCCAGGCAGTTGTGAAGTCGGGCGCGAAATCATCGGTCGCGTGTTCTACCATGTCCGAGGATAGTTGAAACATGATATCTGCGTTTCCTTTCTGAACAGTACCAATTAGTACTGTTAAATTGTATTTTCAGTTTTTCTTTATTCAAGAACCTGAACATATTTTGTGGGTTGATACACTATTTTTGCCATGGCGACAATAAAAAGATAAATGTAATTCATAGCAAGGGATGTAAAATCATAAGCACAGAAATACAGAAGTCACCACGAAGTGAAGACCAGACTGTATCATTCCCTGTAGGCTAAATCAATCAACTCTACGCGCGGATTTTTACTAGGACGTTTGTGTATCCACCATAAAATTTATATGAAAATAAAATTAAACTAAAAATGAAACTGACCGCAACAAATAATTATCGACACATGGGGAAAATTTCACGGGAAAAAATTCACTTCTTTGAAACTAGATGATTTCGACAAGGGTGTAATTGGAAACACTATCCACATTTCTACATGAGTAGTTAGTCCCAATAATTTCAAAACAGTTGCCAGCAATCAAAACCGATACTATACAAATAATTGTTTTGGTTTTTTTTTTAATTTTTTTTTTTGCTGTGTAGCTTTTTTAAAAACCAAAATCCGTATGATGTTAACTAATTATTGAAATTATCACGATTACGAAATTAATTTTATTTAGTAATTTTATTGTGTCTTGTAAAAAGTAGTTTCATAGCGAACTCAATTTGAAAGAATATGGTCGGAACAATGTTTCAATATCGGTTATCATGTTCAGTTTAAGAATTAATTCTTAAAATAACTAGAAATGAATAATACAGAATTAAATGTTGAAACGTAAATAACTATTTTACACCCAATAGAGCAGTAAGTGTATTCCAGAGTACAAGGTACAGTATATATATTTTTGATCGTATATAAATAGAAGCAAATTATTTTGATTTCAACGATAGCGCGCCCTGGGCCTCTTGCTCAGACATGGCGACGCCTCCTCGCCTCTGCTTACCCGCATACCTTCCAGGACGGTTGTATAACGAGAACTTCAGTAATGTCACCCAGAGACTGCGTGAAACAGGAACGTTCCAATTGCGAGGTGGCTCAGGTCATCCAAGGAATGTACGTACAACAAATACGGATGAAGAAGTACTCAAACCTTGTGGAGGAAAACCCGTCAACAAGCACCCGCGCCGTTACGCACGGAGTGGGCGTGTCACATTCAACTGTATGGAGTGTTATCCACGAGCACCTGCTACATGCCTATCACATGTGAAACGTCCAGGCATTGTCACCAGCAGATTTCGCTCCACGACATGCGTTTACACAGTGGTTCCTGCGTCAGAACACAGGATATCCAGAGTTTACATACATCGTATTGTTTACTGATGAAGCGACATTTACGCGTGATGGTTACTTAAACAGCAGGAACAGTCACATTTGGTACGACACCAGTCCTCATGCAACTGCCATAGTAGCGAACCAGCAACGATTCTCTGTAAAAATCTGGGCGGTTATTGTCGTCTATCGTCTCATTAGGCCCTACTTGAATCCACGCCGATTGAATAAACACATGTATTGCCAATTCCTGCAATTCACATTGCCAGAGTTCTTCGAGCATGTGTCGCTTGCGGGTTCGGCAACGTATGTGGTTTAAACACTACGGTGCCCCTCCTCATTACACATGAGCTATATGTAATCACCTTAACACGGCATTTCCAGCTCAGTGTATTGGAAGAGGTGGGCCTATTGTGTGGCCAGTACGTTCTCCAGACCTTAATCTGCTCGACTTTTTCCTGTGGTGGTTCATCAAGGCTCTGGAGTAAGCACACCCATCGAATTGGAAGGTGATGATATGCTAGCTAGGGTAATGGCCGCGTGCGACAAAATTCAAGATACATAAGGTGTTTTCGAACGAGTACGCCAGGCATTGATACGCCGACTCAGTTGTAATGAGATGGAAAGCTACCAATTTGTACACTTGTATAACTTCTTACGATAGTAAGAAATGACATTGGTAGTGCACAGTCGTCATTAATTTTCTTATTTTATTTCTCGTTTAAGTTAGACAACCCCATCTAATCTGTTTATGAAACTCAATAATATTTTACCACACACAAAGTTGCAGTACGCATTCCACTATGGCGCAGCACGCAATCAGTCATTCCTGGTTGCATACTTGGTAGGCAATAGCAGTTCTCTGTGAAATAAAACATTAATGATTACCCCTACAGGACGAGATTTAGAAAGTTTTTGTAAGAGATAATTCTTTTTATAATTTTTCAGACGATTTATTATTTTTGGTTACGAACAGAACATTTTTACTCTCACGCACTTTTTATAAAATAATTGTGGTGCCACCCCATTTAAACATTATTGAGGTGTGTTAAACGTAAAAATATCTCACGCTGTTATTGATTTCAGTGGCACCTACTGGTAACCAGAACTCTGATTGTGTAAAGCCAGCCGTTTTCAAAATATCACATAATTTGTAATTTTCCGCAAACATTGGAAGCGTCTACAGTTCTCCCTATTTGACCTGGACCATGGGTTTCCTGTATCAAACTTTCTATTTGCGCCTAAGGAATAACCTGTTAAAGTTTGTCGGTATGTTTTATGTACACGTTGATTATATTATAATAGATTTGCAGTATTTAGCATAGGCATACAAACTCGTAACTAATACGTATTTACTTACTTTTTAAAACATGCTTAAATAATCAAATATTTTGACATTTATTTGATTGTAGAAATAGAACACTATGTTGTATTTAACATCAGAACAATACGCCCAAGAAAATTGTTAGGCCTATGATTAAAATTTGTTTCCAAAGTTGAGAGGAGCATTTTGAAATGTTGTTCGTTTCTGAATATTCAATATTGCCTTCTAAAAATCTGCAGATAAAGACATTCTTTTCATTGATGTCCTGAATTTTTTTTTTCTGTATGCGAATAATGCAATATATTAGAGTTATCATGAACTACTACAACAAATAGTGAAGCCTGCTAATTCGTCTTATTTCATAGTTACTTTTGTATTAGCATGAAGACTGACTAAGTCTTATGCAACTAAATTTATGAGACTCTTCTGAAAACCAAACCTGGGCTACAAAACAAAAACCGCGCCTTTTTACACTTAACGAAAGCCGTGGAATCCTCACTAATACACGTATAACGTGTCAGACATAAACAAAATTTCATAGACAGTTGTTCACGGATACACATTTCCTTTACAAACGTTGGTGTACTACAATTGTCCATTGTTATAGAAAAGAAATTTGCTAAGCGTTTCTTCTTATCTAAATTACACCTAGGTGTATTTAAATTGTACAACTATTTTAAGTTGTTTTCTCTATAGCTTAACTATACACTGTTAAGAAGCCACAAAAATATCCCACCCATCTATTTATCGCAGTTACATTATGGCCTAACACTCTAATAATATAATAGAGTATCGAGACACAATGGAAATAAATATAAAATAAGTTTAGTGAAATAAAGTCTGTTCTTGTAATTTTAGAGAACTTGAACAAATTAAATTTTGATTCAAATGTCATCGCTTCGAAAAAGAATCACAATTATAAATTTGACCTCAATATTGGCTTTTAATAATTAAAATAATGGAAAATGAAAGTACAAATTCTCTTTTTTCCAAACATCTTCAATTGAAGGGAAGACCCAACAAAAGAACAACGCAAGGAAAAAACAAGACACGTCATCAATGAGCTTTCCGGAGTTTGATATGTAATGTTCCTAATTAAAGAATTTAGTCCTGAAACAGCAATCAAGTCAAAGCCACCAATTTTATGACTGTTAGTTACAATGTCACTTAAAATTAGCGAATAGGCTATTAGAGCATATATAAAAATAAACAACTCTAGCTATGAATATTGAACCCCACTAAATCTTTGGCATTTTTATAGGCAGAAAACAAAATACATGTTTGACATAGAACAAGTCTTATAATTTAAATTTCACAATAACCGTAAATAATCATGGCACAATGCCACAAATACATACCTATGGGTAGAAATTTCACTGTAAAAACACTAATATGCTAAAACCAAAGTGCAACGAGGTAAACAATGTGTGACTGGTATTGCCTACATTCAAAGCATAGTAACGTCACCGCTACTTCTTTGAATGTGTTTTCTAAAGAAATGGTAGGTAACTACCCCTTGCATCAAGGACATCTTTAATTTGTTCAGTAAGACCAATGTTCGAAATATTGTGGTTTTACTTACCGCGTTTTCTGTAACATATTTCGAAAATACGAATTTTAAACTCAAATTACAAGAGCGCATATTTCCCTTGCAAGGTGAAAGAGGCTGTAATATTTGCATCGTAATTTTCAAAATTATGTAAATAAATTTTGCCACTAGAATATTTCTTATGAATTTCCGAATAACTCGTATAAAGATAAGTATACCGTCTATACATTAACCTATCAATGCGCAGCCTGGACATGTGATGTTTCATGAGTGGTTTTCTTTGAGAGCGGAAAAAAAACGTTCAGAAGAAATTTTCTGATGTTAGATTTCAAACGAGGATTAAAAGGGTTCTATATAGTATAAAATTTTAGTCGAATTACAGATTGATTTCACTTAAAATTTTTGACTAAGCGAACACCAGAAAACTGATATCAGGGTTTTTTTTTTTTAGAAAGGTGACAAATTAGGAGTAAAAAGGATATAAATGCATTTTTAATAAATCGTCGATATAAATCCAATTAATAAGAAACTCGTCGTGGTTTTCATTTCATTGTGATGATCATTTCAATGGTAAAAAAAATGATTATTTTATTATTTTCGAAATTTTATTTTTTAGGTGTAAAAAGACGTGAAATGTGGTTTTCGTTAATTATTTATATCCATCAAACCAGTCACTATATCCAATTTCTCTATGCTTTATATTGAATCGTACTTGAATAATTAATCAAAATTCGTACACTGAGGAACAAAAAATTATTACTATTTTTGCAATTAATAAACGATATTTATTGAACTCTTAGACTAAGGCTGTCCAATATACCTGCGCGTCTAAAAAAAAAAATAAATGCGTGGGATGCTGGAATACGAATCTTGCCTAAGCAACTATAGACAGCCTGCTTAGACCAGTAAACAAACAGGTTTTATCCTGCAAAAGGTCGGGTAGTTCTAATTTTTTATATATTGTAGGTCTACAGGTTAGTGAGTTAGTAAAAAACCAAGTTTCCTCACTCCTCATCCACCGCACTCTCCGCCAACTTGGAAAAACTACCGAAAATCTACACTTTTTTTTTTTTTTCCATTTTTCGCTTATAACTGCGTTCTGGTGCGTTTTTATCGCAAAATAAGTTATTTTCCAACTTAAAGAGGATAAATTTTTCTACAAATATGCTTCCTAAAGTTTTTTATACGAAAGTAACGAAGCTGCGAAGCCCCTATAATAGGCTAAAATTGGGTACTTAGCAAAAGTAGGGGTTGTTTGTCACTTAACGTTGCGATAACTTTGTAACACTTCATTGTAGCGTAAATATCTTCATGACCAATTTCGTAGAGGGTTAAATTAGCTACAAATTCCATGTATTGAATTTTACTACACCCATCATTACGGAATTAAGGGGGGGTGGTAAATTTATAAAAACGAGAGAAATGTGTTTTTATAGTTTTGTTCAGTAAATTTTTGGTACATTATTTCATACACTAATAATATTTATTATGTGTGACGGCCCTATTTTATTGATACTTTTATGTATATAAATTAATGTAGTTTAGGTTAATTGTGATGATTGATTGTAATGAAGGGGCCTTTATTGTCATATGTAACATATTGCCATCCATTTTAACTTCAGTATTGATTGTGAGGGGTCTGTGGGATCCTATGATAGGCCAGCATAAAAACAGTAGGAAATATGAATATTACTAATATTATCACTGAGGTATCGTGTCTGGTGTCGTTTTAACCTGTGGAATGTCACCGACTCGAATATGCTAGTAACATTAAGATAATTTTATGTATAATGATTTTAGTTTTTAAGAGTGATAAATGCCCGACGGTCTGGCGACAATAGAGCAGATGATGCGTGAGCCTTACCACATGCTGTGCGAGAAGGGGCGGGGGCGCCCTACCTCCCCCTGTCTCCTTGCCCTACAATCCTCTCTCTTTCTCTCTCGCCTACACATTTCTTCTCCTTTTCCCCTCCGCCAACAGACCCCGTGTAACTTACGTAATTTGAACTAGAATTATATTAATTGAAGATAGCAAGTAGTAATTAGGCTAAGTGTTTTATTTGTAATTGCTGTGAGAATGTGCCTATGTTTAATTTGATTTTAAATAAATACGGAGCTTCCACAAGGGACGCACGCAATGTTCGGGCCAGGTCTTCGCTCTGTTTGGTCGGGGGAACCTACCCGCCCCCATGAGTCCGGTGGGGCGGGAAGGGGACGCCGCCCAGGAGAGCAAAGTTGCGAGACGCGGTGCACTAATAATGAAGTCTTAAGACGAGCCGGGTGTGTGTGAGCTCGGGGGGACAGGTGTCGGGATATTCGTCGTCGGGTTTGTAAGGACGGTGAACAGCGAGCTCGGGGTCACCGGTGGGTGGACTTTTCGGGTGATCGCGGCCGGTACCTGCAACATATTTAACGTCGTGACCGATCAAAAGCCGCCGGAGGAAGCGCCTATACTTTTCGTCGAAAGAAACTATAAGTATCTACCTCTCGTGACGCAATCCGCAGTGCGTGAGTCCCTTAGGCCGATTTAAAAAGAAACTTCTTTGTTATTTTATTTCAATTAGAGCTAGCCGAGCATACTACAACATTACTTAATACGAACCCAATCATCCAGCATTAATCATGTAAGAGACAGAGCAGCGACACCTCTTATCATAAGCAAACGCGGGTCACGAATGAGCCACCAACAACAAAATCGTCGCATATGATTTCTTATTGAAACTGCTATAAGGTAGGGAAATAAATGTTTCTGTCGACCCACTCACACAGTTTAAGAGCAAAAGTGTTACAAGATGATCTTCAAGACGTGCACCTCATGGGACTGACTGCAACTTTTAAACTTCAATATGGTTACTTTTTTGAAATAGTACATCCATGAATGTATAGACGCTTGTTTCGTTCTTGACTGTGTAATATTTCACGCAATGAATTGAATCCTTTGTCACTTGTGTGATTGAACTTGAATGTGAAGTTATAAACGGTGTATATCTTCATATAAAGGGTTTATTAATATGTAAATATTCAGTAGAGGACATAAGAAATGACGTAATCTCAAGCAGGGACGTAATATGATGTGTGCTTTATATGTGAGAAGAGTCTGGAAGACGGTGATACAATTATAGTGAATGAGGGAGGAGTGCAGGCTTTGCATAAATCAAGTATTAAGATGGGAAAAACTCATCATACACGACTTTTAGCATGAAAAAATGAAATCAAAGTTCACAATTCTTGTACAAAAATCTACAACAACGAGCGAATGTTAAATGCATACCTTCGTCGTGAGGAAGTTGTAGGTGGGTCATCTACTTAAGCACAAATTCTAAGGTCGGGCAATGAAGGATTTCAGTTCAAGGGCCAATACTTCAATTGTGGGAAGAAAATTACACCTCCATTTTTGGAAAAACAGAGGAAAGCTCCTCTTGTTAAACGAAACTCAGTTCATACGGTGCAAGTGCAGTCAGTTAAGGAAACGTTTTTGGATGCAGCTAAAAAAACGTGGAGACGAGTGGTGTCAATATATTGTTGAACATCTTGGTGGAGACTTGGATCTAGTTGAAGCTGACGCTCAGTACAACAATTTTTGTTAATGGAAGCTGTGCCGATTACCACGTTCTACGTTCAAAAGAAGATACTGACAGGATAAAAAAGTAGACGAAGCAATATATTTATTCATATCTCGATAAGAACAGTCAGGAGTGTCACTTTTAACTTCACGAGCTGATGAGTAGAACTGAGACGGATTATCAAATCGATTGAATTACAGTTAAGTCCCATTTGCTGGAAAAGTACGGAGAAGATATCTTTAGCGTGGAAACACGCAATAAATCAGCGGTCTGTTTAAAAAATACAGGATACAAGATACTCACTGGAAACTGGTATCAGAATAAAAACTTCGATCCCCGAGTAGAGAGACTGAGAGTACTCAAAGCAACTGCAGACATTATTTTGTAGGATATTCGCTCTCAAGTTTACAACACCACTGAATATACACCCTCTGATAAATTTTTGAATCATGCAAAGTCAGACATTCCAGAATCTTTATGGTACATTTGGAACCTGTGATGCTGAAGAATGAGCGTTGTCTTATGGATTGATGGAAAATGAAATTTTTCTTTAGCACATGCTGTCATTACTGCTGCACGACCCAGGTCCTTCCTGTCACTCTTTCTTACAGGAATAAGTGTATTCATGTACAGAAATTATGGTTCTAAACTTCTCATTGATATTATGTCATTTCTAGATTTTTCATCAAGTCACCACGAGGCACAGTTACTTGAGATATATATTGTCCTACAACCACCACTGATACAATCCGTAATTACTGACGCATTCTGCCAGTTGATATTTGACAATGCTTACTTCAATATCAATACACAAGATGGTTTCGGCACATTTCATGCCATGGGCAGAATCATATGTGTGACTCCATATATTGCAGCAGGACATGAAGGAAACATAAAACGTTCACGAAAATTGACTGCATCAGAATTGGTATCAAGTACTGCTACCATCTAACTTTTCAAAGATTTGTTAAGGAACCAAATTACGGTTTGAAAATCCTTGTAATTAGAGATCTTGATAACCTGTCTTCAGCTATCACAGACATTTCGCCATCAGGTACTGATATTCTGTAGCTGTATGGGAAGCCAAATTAGATCCCTGCATCAGGTGTGAATGGTTTCATGGAAGAGGCCACATGCAACCAAGAATATAAATGTTCAAAAACATTTTACCTTTCATTTATCAATGCCCCACCTAGCCATTATAACACTGTTTACACAGCACTCCTCACTGCTCGTCAGATATGACAGCATAAAGCAAAATACTAGCTTTATAACATTCGACCAGAACTTACAAATGAAGATCCAAGGACATTCTTCGTAATGGCATGCAATCAAATTTGCAAGATGTCATAGCAAGGCTAAGGGGATTTCACTTGTTAGTGTCCTACTTGGGAGCTATTGGCACTATTATAGAAAGCAGTGGTAATAATGAGCTTTCCTCCTACTATCTATGCTGAGAACAGTATCATTAAAATGTTGTCAGGTACATTCATATTCCCGAGCCGCCAGGGCTCACTTATTGACAAATCAGGCTTTACCTCGATTCATATTCCAAACAATTGAAATTAACAGATGTAGAATAGGAAGTCTGTGGGGTATTATTATTATATACGCAACTATCAACAGTTTTGATAGGCAAGGAATGCAAATAGTTCCGACATGTGAAAGAAAAGTTCACAAAAGCTTTGCAAGACTTACAACATAGGGGACATACTGAATAACTTTCGGTCCAATACTTCAAGATGGTTATGCTTGTGAAACAGTACATCGAAGCCGAAAGAATGGGTAACTGGCAACTTCATTTGGACATAGTTAAGAAAAAGATCCCATTTCTTCATGCTGCTGGCCATTGGTTCTGCGCCAAAGTACACATTTGTATCTACAGAAAATGTTGTGCTTGAAAGACCGAATGGATCCTTCAGAGTTTCACAAATTTACCATGGAAGGTTATTTTACTATTCGACGAACAGACAAGATTTGGTTGGGCATCTGGACAGACATGACGATCGAATAATTGTTGATGAAGGACATGGAGATTGGTGGAGGATTAACCGGAAGGGAGATGACAGGCAGCACACTGTTAAAGTGGACTCTTGGAATTACTTACCTCCATAATATAGCTCAAGAAATGGAGAATTTCATCAATGTGTCATCCATGTCACCTGAACAGTATGTGGAAATAAGGCCTACAAGTATCAATCGCGATGACCAGAGTGGTTTTCAAAACATTCACCCTTTCCAATATGTAATGTCATTATGAGCATCAGCTCTGGAGTTGTGGGAAGTGAATAGGTCAATTGCCACAAGACTCAATACGTTAGAATCGCAGGAATTTTTAAAATCACTGGCGAAACCTTCGGAAATGTGTCGTTTAAAAAGAAAGACACAGTGTTTACATTAACATTTCACAAAAATATCTTGAAAGTAGGAGAATAGAAGTTTGCTGTCGACCCCCCTCACACTTTTCCAAAGGATGTGCAATAACAAAGCAATCACAAGATTATCTGCAATAGTATCTGTCCTTAGAACTGGCACCATTTCCAACGTCCCTGTTCAGCGAGGATGGAATGTACAAGGACACCAAATCAACATTTTATTCGGCATTCTCAACACTTACAATTGACTTCCAACTCCCAGAACATCACATGACTATAGCTGATGGTGGATATCTTCTCCACAAGGTTATTTGGAATTGTAATTTGACCTTTGGTGGTATTTGTGCAGATTATATCAAGTTCACTCATCAACATTTTAGTACTTTGGTTATTATGGTAGTTTGTTGATTACTCTGATAAACCCACGTAGCGCAGCACCAAGAGTGCTGAACGGACAAGGAGGTGTAAGACGAACATTTCAGCTGATGTGAAATTCGATACAACCACTCTCAACCCAGCTCCTCAGGAGAAGTTCTTATCAAATGAGAACAACAAAAAATATTCATAACACTCCTAATGAATGAGCTAGAGACTTCGAACATTGACACAACACACACTGAAGAAGATGCAAACCCATTAATAGTCACCACTGCAAAATCCATGGCTTCGCAGTATGATGCAGTGGTGATTGTTGATGAAGATATCGACTTGCTTGTTGTGTTGACCAGAACAACACCTGTGGCCAACAACGTCTATTTCCGAAAATCTTGGAGAGTTAATTCACCTGACATTCAGTACTCCTCCTCGTCATTCAAGTACAATTCGCTGGAGAATGTCCTGCTCCTTTATGCCATAAGTTGATGCGATAATACCTCCAACATTTACGGTTTCGGGAAGAATAAATTTTGCCACCTTTTCGAAAAACCACTTTTTTTTGTGGGATTGCAGAGGAGTTCCGGAACCTAATTACTGCTGTTACAAAAATTGTAGATGTAGGAGAGCGCATTTTGGTGGCTTTGTATGGTGGAGACAATGGCCAATCCCTGAACTCTCTCCATTATACGAAATTCATGACCAGCAACACTAAACTCAGTTTGGCAAGGCTACCACCTACAATGGATGCTGCACATTACCATTCCCTGTGGACACATTACCAGATCATGGTGTGGATGGGATTAAAAAAAAAAGAAAAACCCGCTGGATTGGGGCTGGACGAGAGTAGGCCAAGGGTTGCAACCCATCATGACTGCACAAGATGCTGTTCCTCTGAAATTACTAAAAAGTGTATCCTGCAAATATGTAAGAGGCTGCATGGGAGCTTGTTACTGCATAAAAGCTGGTCTCAAATTCTCAAGTCCTGTTGCGAGCGGTCTTACGAGAACAAGCCAGACATTTTTCTCGACGAGGGCGAGGATGACATCGACCCCATTCCTTCGGCACAAGAAGAAAGTGACCATGACTCTGCCCCTCCAAATCCACGTCCTTATAAACGTAGACAGTTATAAATGTTGTATATAGTTGTATGTAATTTTCTTGTTGTATTTTGTGCACCCATTCACTATGTTTCCTTAATTCTTGTTAAATGTGCTCCAAACCTATATTTAATCAAATTTGAATGAAATAAATGTTAAAGTGCTCAAGCTTAGAACATATAATTACATACATTAGTACAATGTACAACTGTGCTGATTCAGGTTTTGAACGATTGTTGAAAATTTATAAAAATTTTGTTTGGGATACATGCTGTGTATTTTATATTTCAGTTGTATATACGTAGCTAAGAAATGTGATATTAAAGTAAAATTAAAAATTTTAAGTAACCCCGAAATAAAACTCTAAAAAGTGAAAACATTAAATTTCTCTCTTGGTCTTTTAACTTCGTAAAATTACCTATTAATATTTTGATGAAGAGCATCGTCCAGTCAGGGGACCGTTATGTGAAGAAGTACGATTAGTTATACGTAGATAGAAAAAACGGAGAGTATCTACTAGTCTCAAACACTCATACTCAGTACTGAGTACGTTACATTTACGTTCCCGTTCTGTACTACTTGCATAAGCTTAAAAGCGAGTATTCTCAGAGACGTTTTGCTTTGCCCTGATAATTATGTTAAACAACGTTGGCCCCTGAAGTTAGACCATTTTTTTATTCTGGTACTACTCCAGATTTATCCCCGTCAGGCCAGGTCGTGACAATATTCAACCGTTCAATTTCTGTTCTCACAACTTTCACAAGGTTAGTTAAACTCATGCTTGACGATTCTGAATTAAGTAGCTAACTTGTTACAAACAAGGGTATACAAATACTCAGGTTTAATAAATATACGTGTTCTCACTATAGACAACTGTTGAACCTAGTTTACAAGACACTGAACTCTCAAAATGTTTCTGTCTAGTTTCACTTTCATCTGCCACACACTCCTCACTCCACACCACACACATATAGTTACACATATCTTACTTGAAGTAGGAGACCGCTGAATCGTATTGTGTCTTCGCCTCGTTGGCCACAGACCACATGACGACAGAGGGACGGTTCTTGTCTCGACGTATCAGTTCCGTCAGAGACCTCTTGTGGTTCTTTAGTAGCTCGCCCGAATACGAACTGCAATCAAATATCACTTTTATTTTCTCATTGACTGTGCAAGAGTTATTTATTCTCAAGTGGGTACACCGAGGGAGCAACAACTGTCGCAACCACCTTAACTTCTGAAATAAGACATATAGCTCTGCAATGCATGTAAAGATATAAAGTAATTAATTTTCTTTCAGGTAATGTCAAGCATAAATAAATACCACAGTTTTTCAATTAAAGTATGTTATTACTACGATTCTACTACGAATATGCACCCTCATAATTGCACAAAAACAGTGTTAATATCGTGGTGATAGTCTTTTTAAGGTATAGTGATCAGTTTTAAACACCATATTTTCAATAAAAAATATCGTAAAATTGGGTGAATAGGGACGTTGGAGTGAATAGGCCGAACATTTTTCAATTCAAATGATTCAGTTTATAGTTTTAAAAAGTAAGTTTAATTAAGTTAGACATGTTAGTATTTTTATAACTAGAAGTTGTGATAAAATATAATTTTATTTAATATAAATGTCAGACTTGTTTCAAAATATTTCCTTATTCGCCCTAGTGTCTCTTTTCACCCCATTTTACGGTATCAAACAGTATTTATTAATTTTTTTGGTTCAGGTAATAACTTCCATGTATTGTCAAATATATAATCTTTGTATATTAATTTGAATGCTACATTAATATTGGCACTGTGCTAAATGTTTGTACATAAAATTTTGCAAGCTAATTGCACCTAACTTTGTTTATTCTCGGAAACCAAGACGCGGGAGACATATTGTTGCGATAGAGTTTCGCCAAAGCGTGCCATCGCTGACGGATTGTTATGACAGGCACATGGTACAGCAGGACCGTAGCAGTTGTGATAAATCACAATTTTGTTGGGACTCTGTGCAATCCTTGCTGTAAAACTGGGGCCCTTGCGGAATAAGCCATTCTGGTTTGGCAAATTTCACTGTCAGGCATTAACTTAGGTAGGGCGGCTAAATTTTCGGGACGTTAGTCAGTGACGAGTATAGTTGGTCACCAGACTACATGACGGGAGAATGCAAAGTTCGGGTTTTGTATTTCGAAAGAAATAAGGGTTTTGTTGAAATATTATTCGTCAGATATCTACTATATTATTAGCGTGTTAGTTTCTTCGTACGTAACCGAAGTTCCTGTTTACTTTCTAATAGATATTTATTGTTAATATTAAATGTTACTCTTTTGTTAATTCTCTTTTCTTTAATTGTTCTTCTCAGTTTGAGTTTTATTGTTTAATTTGTATTATTAGCATGTAAGATTTTTTGGAACTTGTTTGTTAAAGTTAAGTAATGAAATTCATACATTGCTATCTTCTGTATAGAGGGAAGAAAATACAAGACCCAACACCGTTAAAGTTAGTTTAAACAATCTTGCTGTAGTTTGAGATTTGTATTGGTTTTATTTGAGAGATATGCGAGAGTTACTCCTGATGGTTTGATAACCCTACATACCAAAGGCGCCGGAACGATTTTGATTCAGAGGTGTGCAAACAATGGGGGATTCCACACTGTGAGAAAATAATTGTTGGGGGGGGGGGGGTAGGTTCCTCCCCCTGGAAAATTTCAATTTTAGAGATGCAAAATGCTGCAATTTAAAGAATTTCTAGAAAAAATTAATTATATAAGTAAGAAATGTTTATATTAAAAAAAAATTAGCCTTAAAATATTAATTGTACTATTACAAAAATTTTAACTTTTAAGCTTAAGGGTCTAAATGCCTTTACATTTATGTTGGCTGTTGAAACACGTAAAGAATTTTTGTTACATTTTTGTATTCATTTTACTCACCCTAAGGAGGCTACTCATATTTATTCGCCTTTACTTCATTTTACAGAACGTATCTATAACACTTCTAACATTTTTTGTGGAAATTCACCAAAGCTAATCCATTGAGTCTGATCTGCCCCATTTTCTGTGGCGGATGTAGAAGTTGAGAAGAAAAGGAAGGGGTCTTGCATTCATAAACTTGACTATACATATACTTTAATTTATTTGACATATTTCAGGAACAAGTTTCGTGATTTTATTGATTAACAAATAACATGCAAACGACAGCTTGATTTATTGTAGTCTAACCATTTTCGTACAATACACGTTTCAACACTATACAGCAGGAAAAAACTGCATAAAATTACCCTTTTTGAAAACTGCAATCTTATACTTATGAATACATTGGCGAATGTAAAAAAAAAGCGGGTGAGGGCTTGCACTTATAAACTTAACAATATTTATATTCCATATTTTCAGTAGCAAGTTTCATGATATACTAGATTTGCAAAGGTCATATAAACAGCAGATAGATTTGTACTTATAATCGATTGAATGGCCTAAAATGCACATTATTATTTCAACATACTAATGCAGATAAAAATTACATAAAAGTTTCACTTTCTGGAAATTTCAAACATCTGAATACAAAACACGTGAAAAAAAAATCAACACGAATTAGCTTCTGCTTTAGATTGACTTATCTTTAAATAATTTTTTCTGCACTGCACACGTTGTTGTTGAATTTTTATAGTATGGAGCAGTACCGGAATGAATAGGCGGGGGAAACGGGGGATCCCCGAGAAAACCCGCAGACCAGCGGCATCGACCGGGACGATTCCCACTTGCGAAACTCCGGAGACTGATCCCGCCAGGAATCTAGCCCGGATCGCCTTGGTGGGAGGCGAGAGGTCTGACCTCTCAGCCACCGCGGCCCTTGTGTTGTAAGTGGTGGATATGTTTTTGCATAGGGATAGTTGTAGCACATTGTTGGAACTCGAGTTGGGTAAATATCCCGGAAGTGTGTGAGAGACTGTATGGTCTAATGCCTTAGGTACGCCCGTGGGTTCGAACCTTTGTGTTTTAAGTGAGTGGGAGTGTCTCACAGAAGTACTGCTTACTGTCGCAGATATGTCTCAGTGTAGATTTGTTGACTTTGTTCCTGTTTTCCAACACTTTTATTCCAGCTGCGTTTATGACATTAACTTCAATAGTGATTAAACGTTTCTTTTAGTATAGTGGTATGCGAACAAGTCGTATGTGGTTGCACGTGAAGTGTAAGTCTGACGGACAAGTCGAGGTTTGTGTAGCCATTTATTTTTATTACAGATGTCCGGAGATCTGGTGACTGAGTAGATGTGATCGCTATGCAGGTCTGAGAAATATTATTGTTATTTTACTAAGTTAATTACAGATGAGTACTAAACATTTCAGAAAGGATACTTTCAATTATTACTTAGATTTTAGTTGATATCGGTTTAACGAATTTAGTTTTAAAATTCAGGTGAAATGATTGATTTCATTTTTATTCTGTTGGGAAAGGGATGTTGATGAAGATTAACTATGAAGTTCTGTCAAGAAGAAGTGTAGAACAAAGTAAGATAAGGTTTATATTTTACTCTTTGAGTACAAGCTGTATTAATTTGAGACCAAATAGTAGTTAGTTTTGAAGCCTTATCTATATTCATAATTTTAAAAGAATAATTTATTTAACAATATTAATAACACAACATTCTTGCACATTATTTCAATTAATTTATTTTAATGAAATGGAATTTTCATGTTATCCTGTAATTTTAACAGTTCTTGTTGTTTTGTGTTGTTACAGTTAATGATTCTGTTTTCAGTCTAAACAGCAGGTACCTGTAAATGACCTACTACACGGATACAAACTATTTTAATTTCCCCATAACACATAAATTTTTGGATGATTACATCAGATTTAGTTAGTTTGAAAATTATTGTAGGTAAATTTAAAAAGCTTAAAAATACTGACGGCCTTGAGAAGGAAGCATGTATTTAAAACAGTTTCACAGAAGGCTGCAGTCACTACTAAAGTAATAATTATCTAACGAGCTACCTTCTTATAGAGTAATGACGGATAGATGAAATATTTAACTTTTAAAAATTACACGCCTATTCTTATAACCCATGATAATATCTTAATATGAATGGTGGTAATCATTGAACTTTGCAAATAAGTTGCTGACTGAAGATGAATATAAGTATATAATATTATACTATGAATGTATAAATATTGTATGTGTGGAGTGTACGTACTGTGCGTTGACTATGGGACATTCGTCGACAATGACAATGCCCTGCTGGTCGGAGAAGTCCATGATCTCCTCGGAGTATGGATAATGTGATGTTCTGTAGCCATTTGCTCCTGACCACTTGATGAGGTTGTAGTCTCGTATCACAAGTGACAGGTCCAGTCCTTTACCTCTCACCTGTCAACACGCAAGTCATCCTCAGTCATTCTAAGTATCCCACCAGATCTTAAGACCTCACTGTTAATATCTAACCAAATATCTACTCATTCATTACATCTGATATATATTTTACTCTAATAAATTTGGAACGACTATGCCTAGAGTCATGAATGTTGAAGTATCACAGAAACCAACATGAGCTGCATAATGAACAAGAAGTTACCAGCAATTGATATACTTTCTTTCCTTAAAGAGGGAACAAATCAACGCTGAAAGTTAAAGTCGTTTACATAACCTAGGAATATTAAATAATAATATCAATTTAGATGGACGATATATCAGCTTGCTAAGTTATATGCAATAACCAGTATAATAAATTGGGGAAAAGTTTATCTGAGATGTCATTCTATCATAAATGTAAATAAAAATATGCTGCAGATTTAAAAATATTACACAAAGACGAACGAAATGTACAAAAGTCATGTCATGTTTGTATACATTAATTGTGAACCATGTTTGGTGAAATTATTAAAACTATTTCCTTAGATGTCACACTATGCAAAAAATATAAAATTTGCTGCTATTTCGAAAATATAAACACAGAATGAACGAAATACACACAAGTCAAGTCGGTTTTATATGTAGTATATATGTACCAAGTTTGGTGAAATCCTGAAAAAAATGTTTCCTAGAACACGGAATACTATGCTAAAAATATAAAAAATGTCCACCGCTTTTTAAAAACTTAACATTGGAAAAACTAAATACACAATAGTATAGTGAGCTTTGTATGTAATATAAGTGAACCAAGTTTGGTGAAACTCTGAAAAAAATATTTCTTACGTTAGATAATTCTATGCTAAAAAAAATGGCCAGCACTTAAAAAATATTATTTCAAGATCAATGAAATACACAATATTGTCGAGTCATCATTGTATATTATACATGCGTACCAAGACTGGTGATATTCTGAAAAAAATTATTTGCTAAGATATGTGACACTATGATAAAATATAAAATCGGCCGCAATTTTAAAAATATGCACCCAGGATGAGTTAAATACAAACAATTAAAATCAACTTTATATGTAGTATATGTGTACCAAGTTTGATTAAATTCTAAAGTACTCTTCCTTAGATATGAAACTTGATCGAAAAATTTTAAAATGGCTGCCATTTTGAAACTTTGAACAGGGGGTAAACGATATACATAAAAGTAAATTCAGATTACATAGTAATATATGTGTACACATTTTGATGCAATTTGGTCCTCTAATTAAAATGTTTTAGTAGGGGGGGGGGGATGGTCACAAACACACACACACGCACCAACACACACACTTTCCTTCGGAAAGTACGCTAATGTACACAATCAAATTCACATAAAGAACATTTAAGTCAACTTATATGTAAATCTTCAGATTTAATTTTAATCTGCCATGTGAGGCTACATACGTTATTAATCCACAATTTTGGTACAGTTGATATAAACGCTGTTAGAAAGTAGCATTTTTTAATTCGTCGCTGAACTATTGTGTCCGTGATCTGGTTTACTAGTCGGGTTTCTTTATTTTTAATCTTCGCTTACCAAATATAATATTCCTTATCCCTTTAAATGTCTGATTATAACAATAATGCACCACATTGCAATAGATATTGTCCTTGAAAAGACTTCATTACTCAGTGTCTTAATTTTTTTTATATTTATAAGCATTCTGGTAACTAAGACCTGTGTTGCTAATAATTCAACAAATAAATATATTTGTATATAATTTGCTCTAGTACAGCTAAATATTTCAGTAAATTTTGAATCATTGCTATTATTTAGTTTTCGTAGAAGAACACATTGTTACTTCAAACATAACCTTTTATAACACAGATGTTACTGTGTATCACGCCACTGCCTTTAAAAAAAAATTAAATTGAAAAATAGTTTGAAACCCTGTTTGTTTCATTCGGTCTCGTTTAGGTCTTCCTTCGTCTTGTCTGGCTATTTCGTCATCTTTCCCAACTTCATCGAATGACGGAGACACATCAGGATTTAACTTAGAACCTACTTTTGTTCAAGCTATGTTCATGCAATAGGAATTCGAAAAATTACGAATGTCGAATTATCATCTGAAAATTTTGTTAAAATGTAGAGATGTACAGTCCTTTCTGGCACAAAACTGTATCATTTTCTTCATGAAAGATTGACAAACTGTATTATTTTGGATATACGCCATTGCAATATTATGTCATCCCAGAAATCTTATAAAGAGACTAAGAAAAAACAAGCCGAGTTGGCTGAGTCAACACAATGTGATGACTGCAGACAATTCGGCTTGTTTTCTCATTCTTCGTATTTTGTTGTTTGTTTTTCTTAGTCTCTTTTTAAGATTTCTGGGACGACACAATATAACAATGGCGTATGTCCAAAATAATACAGTTTGTCATTCTGTCCATTGCAAGAAACATTTAAAGACTTTATGAAAAGTTGAGTTATTTTCTTATTTTTGAAGTCAATTATTCAAATATGTGGATGTGGGTTTTGCTTGACGTTTGACATTGACACATGTTTTGCTATTTAATTTTTCGAATTTGTATTTATCACATATGTCTTCTGTTATTATTGAAGTAGGCTTATCAGATCACCTTTGTGTCCCTGTGTGTGTCCGGATGTGTGATGTGTGTTGTAGGTGTGTACGTGTGTGTGGGTTCTCCTATAACTTTTTAACCAATGGATCGAATTTAATCAAACTTTATGCACATATAGTACTTAGTAACCTGACTTCACTTGTTTGTATTTCGTTTGCTCTTTGTACATGTTTTCTAAATGGCGCCCATTAAAATTTTTTCATTTCAGCTAGATGGCTCTAAGAAATTGAATTTTAATATTTCATCACACTTAACGCAAGTATCCTGAATACAAACCTGACCTTACTTTTCTGCACTTTGTTCGTCCTGTGTGCATAGTTTTAAACTGGAAGCCATTTTCATATTTGAGCACATTTTTGCGTAACTCGAAAAATATTTTCCACAATTTAATCAAACTTGGTACACATACATAACACACAAAGCTGACTTGACTTTTGAATATTTCGTCCATCCTGTTTTCATATTTTCAAATTTGTGGCAATTTTTATATTTTTTATTTAATAGGTCATATCCCGAAAAGCATTTTATTTATTGCATCAAATTTAGTCCACACATAGAAATTAGTAAGCTGGCTTCACTTTTGTATGTTTATATTTACATAAATTAAGTTTTATTTTCACATTAATGACAAAGTATATTTCCAAATTTTAATAATCATGGTTCACATGTACAGCTTTGGAATTTGACCTGTCTTTTGATTGAGTTTTTTGTTCACTTTATGTAAACATTTTCAAGAAGCTAGTAATTATTATATATTTTCATAATAATTTGACATGCCAGAGGTATTAATATCTGACTTTTATTTAACATAGTGCACATATACCACTTGACTCACTGACTTGACTTTGTGTAGTTCGTTAATCATGTATTCATATTTTATAATGGCAACCGTTTTTATATTTTACCATAATATGACGTATATTGGAAATATTTTCTGAAAGTTATTAATCTTGGTACACACATTGTACTTTGTCAGTTGACTGGTTGTGTATTTCGTTTATTATTTGGTAATACTTTGAAAACGACGAGTAAATTTTATCGTAATGATAGGAAGACGTCACGGAAACTTTTTTCTCGATTTGATCAAATTGGATATATATGCTTATGTCTTAGTAAGGTGACTTGTCTTTCATATATTTTGTTTAGCGTATGTGAAATGAAATTTCATTAATTAATATTTCTAGATGTACGTAAGTGTTTTCAACTTTCCTGGTAATTTGCAACTATTTTGAGGAAAATAGGCTTACCAGCTATGCTGGTATCTTCTTGTTATCTTTTACTTTTGTTCCGAAGAGAGCTCTGCTTGAGCTACTCCTGTTGTTGATAGGGTGTGACTCTATACGGAATTATATACATATTTATTCAACTGAACTAAATATAATGAGCAATTTGTAGAATTAGGTTCAATTTTCGGTTAAAGAATTCCAATCCACCATTTGCCTGTGGTCAGTCAGACGTTATGTAGAAGATTTAATTACATTTTATTTTGACTACAATTAACCGTGTTTCGATACCACGTCTAATAAATTCATGAAATCCAGATAAAAATAATAATAACTTTTATCATTCTCAAAACATGTTGCGATGTAAATAGTGTTATAATTCCGGTCTCATTAATCTCCTGTAATAGTCACAACAAGATGATTCCTTGAAAAACAACACAACTTGCATTCATGCACCTTCTGGTGTTTTCGTCTCATCATTTATTCAGGTTTAGTTTTACTTCTCACGATATGATATTCAGAACAGGTTTTGACTCTATTTTACGCCTTTGTCTACTTTATGCCACCAAACTGTTAAGCATAATATTTTCTTCAAAGCACTCATCCAAGTGTACCCATGTACAAGGTCCAAATTCTTTTTCCTCGTTGTCCTATGGATAACTCTTCAATTTGCTGTAGATAAAATTACGCCATACTTCTACAATGTATCCTTAACACACACTCATTCTTATAGTTCTTTGGATAACATCTTAACTTGTTTACCTTTCTGTTCATTTTTTTAACTCTTGCGACTCTTTCCTTGACATTTCCAGTGTTATAACATTTGGTAATGCTGCTTCTGATAAGCTGTAAAGTTAATTATATGAACGTTTTAAAATGTTTCTTCTTCTTCATTTGGAAATTGTTTTGATAAAGGTGTACCAAAACTACTCTTCCCAGGGATGTGTTTCACAACACAGTTGTAAGACATAAGTCTTAACTTTAGTCTTTCAATTTGAGCACAACATTTTTATTTTGGGTGAAAAATTACTTGCAACATTTACTGATATGTTAATAAATTAAACAATCTTTTGTACAATTAACTTTCGCACAAATCTGAATAGTCGTATATATATATATATATATATATATATATATATATATATATATATATATATATATATATATATATCAGTGGCGTCTCGTCAGGGTAAGCAAGGCAAGCAGTGCTTGCCCAGGCATCTTCCTGACAATTCTCTGATTATAATAAATATTTACTTGTAACCTTGTCTCTACTAGAAAGCTAACTATGACTCGTGCAGATAGATGTATCTTTTACGAATTCCGCTCGGATTACAACACTGTCAATTGGAAGATAACAACCAAAGCAA
>PNEQ01060017.1:0-23164 GCA_003012365.1 Medauroidea extradentata | reverse complement strand
ACAGCTCGCGCGCTGTATCAGTGTTATTCTGAAGCCTTCGAAAATTGTCAAAAACACCTTTTTATTTCATATATTTAAAAAACAAAAGGTAAGGTAAGTGAGCTTTACGTATCGTCGACACCCAGGTTATTAGAGACTGTTTCAAAATGAAATTACTGGATACAAACAAAGTTTCGACTGAAGCATTAATTTCACTTTGGTAGAGATGTGTGTTCAATGAAATGACAGAGCCATTGCTTGAAGTATGATCAAGGAAAAAAAAACTTGTCGGTTTAGTGCGTTAGAGGTGATGAGAGACCTAATTTATGTGCCACTGTTACCGTGACAATACCTTAGTTTTTAGTATTTAGTTGCGGCGTAATAATATATTATATTTTAAGAGTAATTGTGAATTATGTTTTGAATATAATTCCACGTGTCCGAATAATATGCTAATATAACATTTCAGGTCATAATCAGCATAAAAATATGAACGGAAACACTGCGATCGCGTGGCTACTCTACCAACTGTTTTAACTTTTAACAAGAAATTGTTATTGAATATTTTAATTGTGACCGTTATAATCCGTGATTTTTATCTCTTTGTTACTGTAATTATTCTGTAAATAAATTCAAATGCTAAATAATACTTTTCAAAAGTACAAAGTTTTACGTGTTCTTGTTATAGTCATGGTAAATCGGCAGCGCTCATCATGCCTTCATTTGTTTTTAGTGTCGCGCGGGTCGGCGAATAATAAGCCGTGACTTACCTGACACCATCTTGGGACACGGCGCAAACACGTCTAGGAATACGCTCAGCGTGTAAGGTCTCTGCCGTTGCTTTTCTGGCGCCTGAGATAGTAGTACTTATGTAGACCCTTACTTTTTGTTTAGGAATACCGGCCTTAGACTCCCAACATTTTAACTTTGCATTACCTCGCTCGGCATGGCAAGTAAAATAATAATTATATGAAGAAGATACACTAGGGCCAAGGTTTCCCACCTTGGAATGCAGGCTCTCTCTTGGGCGCTGGTAGGCATCTGATTGCCACGAAGGATGACGTAAAGTGAAGCTCTACAATGAAGAGGCGCCGGACTGGGAAGGGAAACGGGAACACCACGAGAAAACCCGCCAACCATCGGTATCGTCAGGCACCATTCCCACATGATAAAATCCTGCGACTGACCCTAGAGGGAAAGTTCGTGGGGGTGGGGAGGGGCGGAATTGAATGAATCCGGATCGCCTTGGTGGGAGGTAACTGAGCTGGTCATTTGCCTACCGCGGCCCAAGTGGCAGGTGTACAAACTATATACTCTACGGTAAAACTGTGATTTTTATTTCTACTACTTTTAGCGATATTAATTTTTTACACCTAAACGAGAACAGACATAAAAAATCTGTCTGGCTGTTTTGTTTAAAATCGTCTTTTCCACGTTGGCTGATTTTTTAAAGGCAGTAAATTCTATGGTTTACGCTAATTACGTAATCAACGAAATTCTGGTTAATTGAGTTTTTAATCAAAACCGTATAATGTCGTTTTGAAAAAAAAAATAGCTATAACGACAAAACCATTTTAAACAAAACCACCGAACATATTTTCTATATCTTTTCTCACTTAAGCTTAAAATAATAATTATCGCAAAAGTAGTAGCAGTAGGAACAAGAGAGCATGGCCATAGCAACACACAAAAATATTTATTTAAGACAGCTCAGTTTATAATAAATAAATAAAGCTTCACAGGAAAATAGTAAGGTCAAACTCCAGTGTATATTTCAAGCCATTTTGATAGTTGTAGGTACTAAACTTGGCCACTTGAAACATTCGCCACTACTACTTTACAGACATTTCCCAGCAGACATGCGCTGTAAGTTGTACGGATCGCAATCGCATCCTACTCACAGACATCTATCGTTACAATAATTTTGTTGCACCACGTTATTGTTTATTTTCTCACCGTATATTTTATGTATACGATCGAGGTGAATAAAAACGTAAATGTTTATTATTATTATTTTTTTAAGGAATACCTTTTTGTCATCATTGTATCGAAAAATTCTTGTACCACGCAGTTGGAAATACTAATCTTTTACGAGACAGAAAAATATTTTCTTAATAAAATCAAATAGACGTGTAGAGAAATCTAAAAACTTCATCAAACTGATATCCTCATATTCACGAAATTATGTCGCAACTTTATAACTTAACCGTAGGCCTTACACAAAATTATACCTTTTGGGATTTTCACTACACTACGTGGCAGCGGATGGCGCAGTGGCTAATGCACTCGCCTCCCACCACTTAGATCCGGGTTCGATTACAGGCGGGGTCGATCCCTGGACTATCGCATGTGTGAATCGTGGCGGACGATGCCGCTGGTCGGCGGGTTTGCTCGGGGATGTCCCGTTTCCCCCGCCCTTTCATTCCGGCGCTGCTCCATTTTCACGTCATATCACCCCTCACCAGCGCTAAACACCTAGGTGTTAATCCTTCGCTCTTATCTAAACTGCAGTGTTCTTCTTTGTCGATTTAATGACCGACACATTTTTGCATAATCCTTCGAGCATGGTTTGTTGCGAGAAAACTTGACTGTCTGCTGGGTTTCGACGTACGTTAAGCTTACCAGAAGATTACTGGCTTCCACTTGCACGTGGAGCTGTTACCCTATTCGACTGAGCCAATTATATCCCCGGTATTTAATATTTAATCATTGTTATTGGTCTGGAGACAACTACGATGTGTCAAACGTGCATAACCCAGCCATACATGCTGCAAGAAACTACAGCGTTTTCAAGGGTATGTCGGCCCAAAAAATGTTCGCGATTGATGATCGTATATCGCGAAAATGTTTTTTTTGCCAACATACCCTTGAAAACACTGTAGTTTTCTGCAACATATAATATTCGGTGATATACTTCTGACACAACGCAGCTGTCTGCAGACCAATAAAAAGCATCAAATGTTACAATACCTGGATTCTTACTGGCTCAGTCAAATAGGGTAACAGCTCCAAGTACAAGCTAAAGCCAGCAATCTTCTGGTAAACTTACCATGTGTTGAAATCCAGCAAAACAGTCAAGTTTTCCCGCGATAAACCATCATCTCGAACTGTTCCATAATCTCAAATAATCCTATATAAAGTGAGATACCTCGAGGAAATGTATGGCGGTGTGGCTGCGGGGTCCATCCCCCGGGCACCCTTGACGGAGTGTTACTGAGAAGACACGTGACCTACACGTGGCGTGACCGGTCAAACGGCGATGATAGTCGCGAAGTGGCAGGCCTGCAGAGGAAGTCATTTGCACCCGAGGGTGCTAGCTACTCATCAGCCTCTCTCTCTCCTCGGGGATGTGTGACCGCTGAGATTGAGCGTGGGCGGCGGTCAAAGGAGGCAACCTGGCGCGGCTCGCTCAGGAGGAAGTGGCCAATAACGCCGTCGATTGAGGGGGTCGTTCGTCCCCCTTCCCCCTCTAGCCTACTGGACGGAGCAGCGTAATGAAGCCGCGCCAATCCACCAATCCCCGCTCATGGCGGCCGCGTCCAGGGTACAACTAGGTCCTACACACTGGATAGTGACAAACAGAACTACGGTTAACGCCATGCGACCCTTTTTTACGATAGTAATTTTTTTAAAATCCTGAACGAGAGCAGATATCAAATATAGCCTATGTTCGGCAGTTTTTTTTTTTTTTTTAATGGGGTTAACCCTGATAGCTACATCCTTCAACACAAGACTAAAATGTAAACCGGATTTTCTTTAATTGCATACTAATTAGCTAAAACCATAGTATTTACTGTATTAAAAAAAACTATCGACACGGAGAATTTTTTAAAAATTTTTTATGTCTCGTGTTAAGGCTTAAAAAAAACTAATATCGCAAAAAAAAAAAAAACACAGGGGGCAAAGACTTATTCTACTACACGCGAGAAACAAAACTTGTATTTTTTTTTCCATGGGAGAGTTTGACACAGGAGAAAGTTCTGCCGCTAGTCGCTCTGCTGTCGCTAAGGGGTTTAATACACAGCGAGACCGTAAACGAAAATGAATTTTTACTAGGCTTGGCAGAGAGAAAAATAATTTAATTCCGAAGGAAAAAAAACAACCAATTTCGGCATCTAAATTATCAACTTCGTGTAACTTTATATTCACGAAAGCACTGTGATTGGCCAGTTCACACTTCTTACCAATGCCAGTGCAACAAGTGGCAGAAATTGTTCCTATGCCTAACTTTTGACAAAGATATTTCTAAAATGTAGTAAATTAGCCTTATCAGAACGTTTATTTCATATCTGATTCGTTATTATTTAGTTACCTGGTCCAGCACTGGCATAACATTAAATAACAGTGGAATATATAGTCTTTGTATTTTAAAAATGGTATATATATATATATATATATATATATATATATATATATATATATATATATATATATATATATATATATATATATATATATATATATTTGCGAAACGCAAAGTACCTGGCAAATTTTTTTAATACATAAAACTTTATTAAAATTGACACACACAACGCTTATTAAGATGACTTGACATATATTGATCACACGAGATAAATAAGATACCATTTTCCAGAACTACTTCATAGAAACTCGGCATACGTATAGTAATTGGCAAGGTGACTTGGTTTTTATATTTTTGTTAATGTCCTGTTCGAATTTTCTAAATTATAACATATTATGAACTCACGAGATATCTAAGGAATATTTTATTTTCTCATAATTTAACTCAGTACTTACAGAACTCATATAGTACTTTGTAAGTCAACTTGACGTTAATGTATTCAGCTTATGCCACGTCTATAGTTATACACCGCGACGAATGTATTCACCATTACGTTATGACCGTATTGTTCCGAGGTTAAAAAATACAATAAAAGCTCAATAATACATTTAAATAGTAAAATACTAAATTGCCGCCGTCAAGTTGCTGGTACTGCGCTGTTCAACATAGATAACGACGGTTTATAAGTTGCGAAATAATTTCTGAAAAACTGTCGTGTTTATTTAGAAAAGTTTTATTTTTCCTTTACTAAACAAATAAAATATTTAAGTGACGTGAGTTGCAAATAACTAAGATTATTAATAAACTTGTTTCATGTATTTATTAACCTATATTTTTTAATTGTATTTTGAAGATAAAGAGAGAGAATGTGCGCGCGCGTGTACGTAAGTAAATACATTTGTATTTATTTTTATTTATTTGATTTGGCGTGTCATCGAACAGTACAAGGAATTGGTAGATATACACAGGGGGAAAGGAGGAAGGAGTTGGCAAGGACCTGTTTGAGGAACTATCCCACCATTCGCCTGGAGTGACTTCGGAAAACCCTGGAAAACCGACATCAGGATGGCCGGAACCGTGGCTCAAACCCGGATCCTCCCGAATGCGAGGCGAGTGTTTTACCACTGCTCCAACATGCTCGGTTAATGTAGTCACGATAACAAGATCGTAACGTAAATTTTTGTGCACTGACATTGGCAGATTTGCACTGCGGAAAAAAAAAACTATAAGCGTTTCATTTTATAACCCCGATACACGAGTCTTCTCTGGAATACATTATGTGCTGGTTGCCTTATTACGTGTAAGCTGTTTGCAATTAAGTGAGCATTTTTGAACATCGCCTTGTCTAATGTAATAGTTAAGGATGTCCAAAAGCGACCGTAAAGAATGTTTTAAAAAAATGGTAACTGAAAGTAAACATTATCTATGTAGGCCTATGAGATTTTAAAATGTTTGTTGCAATAGGAATTTACAATTGGAATTTATTGGCTTGTGGACATACGCCATTGCTCATGTTTTGTTGACCAAACATGTATTGAAAAACAAAGTGACAAAACACAAATAAAATACACAAAATACACAGAAAACGTAAGCAAAACAATCCCAAAGGAACTTCGTCAGTTTTATTTTATTTTTATTATTTTTTCAGCAAGAATTCTAAAGATTGAATTCGGTGTTATCAAACTATTGACTGAATTCTTGCTGAAATATATAATAAAAAATAATAAAATAATAAAATAAAAACTGACGAAGTTCCTCTGGGATTGTTTTGCTTACGTTTTCTGTGTCTTTTGTGTATTTTATTTGTATTTTGTCACTTTGTTTTTCAATACATGTTTGGTCAACAAAACATGAGCAATGGCGTATGTCCACAAACCAATAAATTCCAATTATGTAGCGTTGAATTATGTACCACGACCTCGCAACATGTACAGACACAGCGCATATTCAGTTGTACCGACAAAATATTCCAAGTTTGAGCCGTAAAATTAGAAGAAGAAAGTAGCCTAATTTTGTTCCAGCAATAAAAAAAATATTTCGCTCAATACAAATAGTATGGCAGCGTCAAGCGTATTTTGTTTGACGTTACGTGCACCATTCTAGCAGACTCTCCTCCCTCCCTCTTTTCCACTCTCCCATGTAACAGTTTAGATTAGGTAGTAATGTAGGTATATATAAAGAGAGTCGCAATAACCCTTAAGACTACGTGGACAGTCTCCTTAGAATTATAAGCGTTATTCCAACTCTCCTTGAGCTACAATTTCTTAACTTGGTATACTCTTGCTTCACGTAACTTTATGATAATGTCGGTAGTTTTGAGGATCTTCCCCTGAACTCCTTGGAATGTGTTTAGTCACAACCTCGTGACCGTGCAAACCTAGCCATGTGACTAGGCACGTCTACCTAAAGGCCGTGGTACAATCGAATTAGCCATAACCATATCAATAACAGTGACAGTTGAACCCATTCTCTGATATGTTGCATGCTACAATTGCGAATAACCAAAGCTATGCCTATACGCACTGCATAGTCGTATAGTAAGATTGTCAGCTTAACATTCTTACACACGCAAGAATCTATACGTAGCCAATCATAATTCTCTTCCAGTCGAATTCGCATGTTATTTCCGTCCACAGAAACGTGAATGTGCAGAAAATAAGAATAATAAGAGTGTGTTTGGGGAAAAATGTAAACAATAATTAAAACACGAGGAAATAAACACACATAAAGGAAATAATTTAAAAAATAATTCGTTGCGACAGTGAAACCTGACTGGAGGAGGACTGTAAATATCAGGCTATATTGTGTCAATTGTAGCAAAACTTCTTAAAATAGCTTTAGCAATGGTGGCTGGAATGATTACGATTATGGCTGTATCGATTGTAGGCGGCCTTTAGAGAAAGTTGAAATTGGTGCATGGGCTGAGCTGTTGTGTGTGGCACGAAATGTGTGATTCATGTATAACTATTAAACGTATTTCCAGTGAGTTTATCGACGAAAAGAAGAAACACCTCAAACTATGTCATCATAGTTCTAAAAATGCCACTCGCGTGTGCCAGCTCCTCAAATGTGGTAAAAATGACTTTTTGAAATTGCTGCAGCTGGAAAAATACCAGCCATAACTGTAAAACCAAATGAATGAGATCTGTGTTGAACTTTAAAAATAATCACATTTTCCACAAATAAAATAACAGTGTCGCCGTCTCAGTCCTATTCAAGAAACTTTCGACGTAAACACTGTACGTGGGTTTAGTAGGCTACTTAACTTTGCGTTGAGAGGCGAAGCGATGTTTAACGCACGTATTGGAGTCGACTTATCACCTTCCTCGTTTTCTTGCCTAAAAAAACTGTCTCTCCAGCCGGTTACTGTACGTAAACTCGTAAACACACTAACGAGGTCATACAGGCCGAGTTACGATACAGACAGTGACGGTGATTACCGAGGTTACATTCTCGTGCGAGCACATGTACAATGGCTGCAGGGCGCAATGGTGTCGGACATGACGAAGTTGAGGGGGAGAAATAAGGCGTGCACAGGGCGTATTTCGTGCTGTGTCGAGAGATCACGCAGCCTCCTTGCACACCCCTTCCCCCTACTTACTCTTCATTCCCTAAAGTACCGTGCATCACAACCTCTATACCCCCCCCCCTTAAACGTACACCCTTAAAGCTCTCCTTCACTTCCGGTCTGCCGGAGGGCAGCTGTGGACGTTCCCAGGCCATTGCGCGCACGCACGCATCCACCCCTCCACCCCACCTTCCTTTCCCCTTCCTCGGCTCCCTCCTCCCTCCCATCACACGAACAAATCAAATTATCCAATTGTTGAATTGCGCCTCGCTACCCGCGGCAACAACACGACAAGATTTCATTTGGTTCAATCGCGTGTGACTAGTCGTGGCGCGAGCCCCTTCCCCGCAACAACGACGCAAGTCGCGTCTCCATCGAAATCAATCAGCCGGGGCCGCTCCTTTCCGGCTGAAATAACCGCACCGAGGCCTTAGTACGGTAGAAAACAACTTTCATATATTTGTACCACGTAGGCCTATATACAAAATTTATAATTTTAAAAGACATAAACTGTGACTAAATTTTGCACTCGTGAAATGTTTTTATTTATCGTAGGTTTTGCATAATAGCCTATAATGTCTTGTGTAAGTCAAAATTTGCATGTCACGGTTTCAAGAACGACACTAAAACCAACTGACTCACTGAACTGAAATAAATCACATTTAATAACGATATTGTAGGCAACTAGTATTACTGCATAAAAAAACAAAAATATTTTTTAAAAATTTTTTTGCATATTTTAAATTTTGATTTTAAATTTCAGAATTTTGTATAATGCGCACACACACACACACACACACATATATATAATACACACACATATATATATTATATATATATATGTTTTATTTTATATAGTAGCCCTAGAAGCCGACAACATCGTTATTCAGTGAGAATTATTTCACTTCGGTAAGCCATTTCGTTTCTTGGTCATTCTTATTAAAACCGTGGCATATCAATTTTGAATTTTACAAGCGATTAGGCCTATACAAAAACTATAAATTTCATAACTACATTTAATCATAATTCGTGTCTAAAAATATAATTGAAAGTGTTCGGTACAAATACAATAAAAATATAAAATTATGAAATGTTCGTGTACCATGCCTTTAACACATCAGGTTAGACATAAGATACAATCGTTTTAAAATTAGTCCTTGAAAGCCGGTAAAAAAAATGAAACGTGTTTTCAATTAATCATCCGTATCTCCCAAACCATTTGAGATATCGAGCTGGTTTTTGCTTTAAAATGAAGCTTACGTAAATATATAATAACGGAACTAGAATTTTTCAAAATTCGACAATTACGGGTGTAAAAAATAGTAAAATGTTACAGAACTCCCGAAAATTGAATACTGACCACGGAGAAAAAACTCGAATGTTGCAATCGATATCCTTTTTTTGCTCTACAAAAGACAGTTATTGATTATCATAGAGAAATAAAGAAGTATTAAAACAAAGAGGTTCTGAAATTAAAGTACGCTCAGCGAAGTGGACTGGATAAAGGTGTTTGTATTTGTTGTGTTATTTAACAGCTAGCTTCATGTTTCATTGCTTTCGAACACCGTTTGGGGACGTTTTCTGCTTCCTTACGTACTTCTAGCTTAGTGTGCTGATAGATGTTTTTATTTTTCAGCAATATGTCATTAATTTCATCTTTCCTGTCGTTCTTTGGTGTCAGCATTGCACGTTCGTACAACCAGTCAATGGGCTTCTCACTAATGTAGGATATATCAGGATATACATTTTCAAAGAGATTAGCAATTTTCATTACTACTTTCCCTAGGCTTGCAGGTATGATAATCTGTCCACCAGATTCGGGATATGACCCATCGCCAATTTTGAGTAGAAGATGATCAGCAGAGATATCATTTATTAATTGATAAAGATATGCAGAGAATATAGTAACACCATCAATTAATACGTAATTAAAAGTTACTTACTCTTTTATATAGTACACGCGGACGAAGCCGCAACGGGAGCTAGTTAACGTATTTTTTGTCCTAGGCTTGCCCAAAATAATGGCAGGTTCTGAAGACAATTGTTGCACAGCGTCTACACACTGCTTATTTGAGCAACAGAAACCGAATAATCGCACTGTGCCATTAAAGGATATTAAAAATTAAAAACAGATTAAAATTACCTAAAAATTTTCCTTACTTAGACGTTCCACGTGTGATATGAAACCCAGCAAAAATATTCGAAGTAGTTGGAAATATATTTGAGTCAGTTAAAAAACTGACAACTTATTTTTCCCTTATGTGTTTAAACTTAACCTATCGAATTTAATTGAGTTAAGGAATATTTTCCGAAATTTATATCTGGCCAAGATTTGACTGTTTGAATGCCGATTTTTTTTTTTTTTCACCTGAACGTTATTAACCAGTTAAAAGAGGAGCATCGGTAAATAAATAAATAAACAGCCCATAAATAACCCGGAGAACAAAGCCTTTTCAGCTTCCTGCAAAAATATTTAGAGCGGCACGCATTCATCAGAATAATGAAATAAGTTGAACGATTTTTTTTGTAGGGAAATAGTGAATGCCTGCTTTATAAAAACTAAAAGTTTCTTTCTAGTGATTTATGATCCTATTTTTTATTATTTAACTACGCGCCAACTCGTCGTATGCACAAAACCAATGGCAGGCTCCTAAGACCTTGGGAGTTTGTTTAAATAGCGCGGGAGTGGCTGCCCAAAGAAACAAATGCGCCGGTGTAAGACGAGATGAGGCCGGAGAAATATGCCGCGCGACACAACAAGCTGAGAACAAGAACGGAACATGCAGCATGATTCGGATTACAGTGTGTGTACCCTCACTGCTACAAACGCAAGTTATTTAAGAATTGCATAAACAGACGAACTGTTTTAACCAAAGTATATTGTTCATGCGGAGTAAAATCTATAAACTTTATAATTTATTGAAAGCTGTTGTTTACGTGTTACTGATGAACCTGTAGAATGCACTAAAAATAAGTTAAATTCACTGAGAATAAGTGGAAACCAAATTTAAATCAGTAGTATTTTGACACAAACAATCAACACCGTTTCACTAACTTCAGTTGCTCATTTTTCATCGAAACTACTGGAATTTCACCGACGAGGTTCATTTCTCTCTTATTCATGTTTGGAGTGTACAAAGTCGCCAAAATTTTAATAAAGTATGTTTACAACAAATAATTACATAAAGTGGAAAATAGGAAGAATCTTTCGTACACCTGTATTTTGCAAAACAATGCAGCGGCCTGCGTTCGCATTGTGTAACTGGATGAGGGTTAGGTAATTGTTTAAGGGTGAATGTTAAGACAATTTTACTGTACTATCACTTTATGAGCCACAACATTTATTCAAATATTATCACAATTTTCTCTTCAACAAAGCACAGTATATATATATATATATATATATATATATATATATATATATATATATATATATATATACTTGGTAAACTGCTCGACATAAATATTAATTGAATCATTCATCAGTTTGTCATACAGAATATTTGCAAGAGAATTTTTGAAAGTTAACCTACAATTCCCTTACAATGATTCTGCATGAGAAATTAATGAAAGATTCTATTATTATTTACGCCAAGCCGTTTACCAAGAATATATCCTATGCTTTGTATAAGCGAAAAGGTTCATACAACAATTTGAATAAATGTTATGACTCAAAACCTGAAAATACAATAAAATTGTCTAACACTCCCCCTTAAGACCATGTTCTCTAGTTTATACTTTTTAAGCGATATTAATGTTTGTACGCTTAAACGAGAGCAGATAAAAGTCAGTCTGGCAGTTTTGTTTAAAATCGTCTTCTCCATGTTGGCTGATTTTTTCAAGGCAGTAAATCCTATGGTTTTAAATAATTATGTACTTAAATAAATTCTGGTTGTCTTTTTTTTGTCGAAACCGTATAATTTCCTGTTTTTAGAAAAAGTAGCTTTCAGGGCAGAAATCATTTTAAACAAAACTGCCAAAAATAATTCTGATATCTGCTCTCGTTTAAGCTTATAAAAATTATCGCAAAAACAAGCCTATATTAGGTAGCGAAGCACCAAAGTTATTAATTGCCCATTCAAATAAGGTCACGCCAATAACCAAATATGGATGTCAGATATGGTCATGATATATTAAAGCGTAGGACTCTTGTCAACTTTTCTCGTGATAAATCAGTATCCTTACAAAAAATATTAATAAATAAATTCACGTACCCAATTTTACGAAATAACTATTACTTCAGTTGCATGTTCTTTTTTTTTTATAATATAATGTGCACTGAAAAGTTACTCAAAATAAAATAACAAAAGGTAACGTATTTCAATAATTGCAAGGTATTGAAGGTACAGTTTTCCGTACCATTCGTCCAGAGAGGTTCATTTATGAAAGGTTGAGCTTAACCACACGGTGCGTACTAACGTTGTTTGCTTACAAGACGAAAACTATTTTCTAGGATTTATAATTAAATTTTTTCCTATATCGACGGCAAATTTCAGTAAGCAATTTTTATGTTAACATACATACCATGCCCTCAAGATGGCCGCCAACCAATGTCGCCAATCTGTCTGCAGCCTGTTTAGGAATATCTTCGTAGGATCTTAAGGCTATGCTCTTTAGTTTCTACTGTTTTCGCAAGAATTATTTTTTAAATTTTAAACGAGAGCAGGTATCTGTCTGGCAGTTTTGTTCGAAATTATTTTTGCCGTGATAGGTAAATATTTGAAAGCAAGACATTGTATGGTTTATACTGAGAAGTCTATCATCCAAAATTTCGTTAAATACATAATTAGCTAAAACGATAGTATTTACTGCCTCGAAAAAAACAGCCAACGTGGAGAAGACGATTTTAAACAAAACTGCCAGACAAATTTTTATCTGCTCTAGTTTAGGCGTAAAAAAATTAATATCGCTTAAAAAAGTGGAAACTAGAAAGCATGGCCTTAACATGGTTATATCCATCTCAGGTTCTCCATCAGTCTTACATTTGAAACTCGATTACTCGCAACTGAAAATGGCGAAAATCGGTATATTTAGTATTACGTCTTCAAATTAAAGGGCCACAAATAAGATCGCGTTCCATTTGTTGCTGAGATCAGCTGAATTTACTAGCGAACGTTCCTTAGATGATGTCACTGACCAGAGACTTAAATAACGGTCAAACGACTCGTCACTTTCTGCTGAATATACCGGCGTGCAAGAGGTAATACAGTCTCGGTAAAAGTAAACATCATCACTGAAAAAACGGTTTTGTGGTGACTGCAAAACACTTTGTCAATATGGACCTCACCAAATATTTTTGCACTGGTTACAAAAATTTTTTGGTTATCACTGCAAAACATTATTGGGGAAAGCAAAAAATTTTAGTAGTCACTACAAAAAAATTTGGTGAGGTCCATATTGACAAAGTGTTTTGCAGTCACCACAAAACCGTTTTTTCAGTGGCAACATGGTGGAAATATATGTCGGACATAACCATTAAATTATGTACTAATATTGATGCTACGTGGACAAGATATACAGGACGTCCCTGAGTAACGTGTAAAGCGCTCCTTCACATGGTAGAGGAAGCGAAGACGAGTAAAGTGATACACAGGGTCGCAGAGGCTGGGAAGCAACCGTAAACTGACATAGAAATTGCGACATTTGAGGATCGCAGTCTGCTTTGAAATGGCTTTGAAATAGCAAGAACTACGAGTAAGGGTGGCTGACATGACTATGGAACTGAACCAGAATGAGAGGACAGAGGATACAGTTCCCCGTGATATCCCGTCTACCACGTCGGAATCACCACAGCCCCACATGTGAGATCCTGGGAGTGACACCGACCGAACGCCAAATAAGATCATCCTTGGAGGGATACGATCGATGCACCTACGGCACGATACACTTCGTTCGGCACGATTCCCACATGCGAAAATCCGTCGACCGACCCTGACGGAGATCGAACCCGAATCGTCTAGGTGGAGGCGAGTGATCTGATCACTCTGACTTTTTTGTAAAAAGGATGGTTTCTAAAAGAAAATTCATTACGAATCCAACAATGCTTGTTTTAATTACAATTTTTTTTTGTAATTTATAACTAAGCATTTTTTCATGTTTAAATGCAGAAGCTATTATTTATATTGGCAACCCTACTGATAAGACTTACATTTGAATCTCAGCAACTGAAATAATTCGGCTTCAACGTTTCACAGAGGCGATCTCTTACTCTGAAAGAACAGTATTGTTGCAGTTACTATGCTTCTGTTAAAATAGGGACAACAGTCTAGTTAGGTTGTCATTATTATCTTGATTGTTCCTCTGTAGAAGTAACAATATGTTAAGTAGGTGGAGTAAAGAGCGTCTTTCTTTTACAGAACATATGGTTACTTCCACTGAACAGATTGTTATAGGAACAATCAAGATAGTCCCGACAACCTAACTGAACTGTTGTCCCAATTTTAACAGAAGCTTTGTAACTACAACAATACTATTCTTTCAGTGTAGTGAGAAGACAGCACACCAGTTCAGTGACTTGCGCCTATAGAGGCTAGTGTGAGGCTTAGCGCCCATGTAGTGTCGTCCTAACCGCCTGCTAGGGCCGAGCTACAACTCCCCTAGCCAGGCATATACTGTAGCTGCAAAGCGTATCGCGTGTGGTCCCGGCTTACGTACTTGGAAATCAGCACAACCCTGGTGGCCCCCACCCAATCACCTCCCTAACCTAATCCGAGGGCTCGTTTAATAAAGGTCATCATTGTGGAGCGGAAATCTGCGACTCTCCATATGGCCCGTGTGCTGAGGGTGTGGTGCGGACAAGGCGTGTGGGACGGGGATAATGCAGTTTGAGGTTCAATTCCATTTCATTCGATCCGACGTTAATCCGGTTATCAGGGCCGGGCGCGAGAGAAGGGGCTACCGACACGTGATCGAGAGGGGTGAGCGAGAGGGCATATGTTGTAATTCTATCATCCCCTTCAACCTCCCCCCCCCCTTCATCTAACACACGCTCGTCGCCCGCTGCGGGCCGGAGCTGTGCTCTGCGAGTAGCTCTCATCTGCATGTCCTCTATCCACACACACACACACACACACACACACACACACAACTTCACTGCAGCTTGGCGCTTGGTGTTGATACCACACGAGCCTCTACTAAACTGCAGTTCGAAAGTCGAAAAAATGTTTCCCAGAAGCTCAATATATGCTGATACGTCGCAATTGCATAAATCTCGAACCTGTTCTGAAATATATAGCGTTTATATCTTCTGAAACAAACTTTGGGAGGTGATTTTATCACCAAATTATGATGTAAAAACACACAGTGATATTTTCGCTTGGCAAAATTCTTAAGTGACAAATTTACCCCTAAGAATTACATTTTGAAATGGTATTTTGTCAAAATATCGGAAACGACGTGGGATTAAATTTCAATTCTGTGTACAATGATTTGCGTTACCGAGATATTTAACCCATGAATAAACCGCTCCTTAAAACTCCTCCGTTCGTGAAAACAACAGGGGTTGCCACCCTCTTATTCGCTACAACTTTTGTGACCTTGTGTTTTGTGTTTTATATAAAAATGTTTGAGACAAACGTTTCAGTGTTCGAGAAGGTCGTCATACTATGGGTCACCCTACTTTTTTTATCGGTGGAGACTCTGAAGCTTCACTTTGTTAAATGGAACCATATATCTTTTTTTTTTTTTTTTTCGATGCCATCAGTACCGATTTGACGACTAATTCAGCGATCTACAACTCAAGGTGATATAGTCACGCATTAAAAGGATCCACTTATCTTGGTTAGGGTCTACCTACAGAAGATGCTGGAAGTGATGGCCCTCGACTTGTAAGCACTCGTTAATTCGCTGTTAAAAAGACCGTCGAACGTCAGCCAACATTTTTGGTGTAATTTCGGTACATGCTCGGCGTATTCTTTCTTCCATGTCGTTAGGCGTGGTAGGTGCTACCGCCATTAAAGCGTTCTGTGACAAAACCCCATAAATGTAATCTAGTGGTGTTAAGATCTGGCGAACGAGGTGGCCAAGCTACAGGGCCGCCTCGTCCTAGCCACTTGTCGCCAAAAATCTCATTCATCTCTTATCTCGAACACAGAGCATGATGGGGTGGTGCGCCGTCGTGTTGCATCCACATGTTCGTGCAAACATGCAAAGGCATGCCTTCCAGTAATTTCGGCAGTACATTGTGCAGAGAGTCTGCGTAAACTTACCCAGTCAAGCTACCTTTAAAAAAATGGACCAATGACGTAATCGCCGACAATGCCGCACCAACAATTAACGGACCACGGATGTTGAAAATATACAGTTCTCATCCATCGAGGATTCTCATTTGCCCAATAGGCCTTATGCACGTAATGCCTTCACATTTCCCGTATTTATGAAGTTAGATTAGTCTTAAAAGAGCAAATGATACAAAAAGAAGATACCTGTGTGCATTTGTCTACGAATCCAATTACAGAAATAGTAGCAATTTAAGAAATCATTGACGTACAAATCCTGACGTAATGACATACGATACAGATGGAACTTGTGTTGATGTAAGATTCTTAATACAGATCGCTGACTAATTCCAATCTCTCTCTTTCTATTTACCTGCTGCTCGCATGTGGATTTAGTGCAGCAAACGCTACGATAGCAGCCGCATTGTTTTCATTCACAATCGTTTGACGTCTGACTCGTGTTTGTTTCACTGTACCGCAGCGGTCAGCCTATCGCTTAAAAGTCATTTGCGATTTTTGTTGCCTATCCGGATAGCGAGCCGCATACAAATCCTGAGTGTTTCTGTAATTTTACGGCATCCCCCCAACACCACCAACATATAAAATAATTCTTGAAAATCGTTCATTTTCGCGTTCCGATGTACTCACATTAGAAGGTAAGGTGTGAGTAACTGATATCTTTGGGTACGTGACAAAATGGCCTTGTGTTGTAGGTCGCAGAATTAGTCGTCAAATCGGCACTAATGAAATTGAAAAAAAGATGCATGGTTCCATTTAACTAAGTGGAGTTGACCTTGACGTAGCTTAAGCACCTCCACCGATATTATCGTCGACAAGACGCTTAGGCAGCACCCTTAAGGCCATGGGCTTTCATTTATTTCAAACAATTGCAAATAACTCAAATATTTTAATGGGTTGAAAAAATTTTAATCTGTGTACAGTCATAGGATACACAATTTCGCTAGAGCGTTTTTTTTAATAACGTACCGTTTGCTAGCAAAAATTGTTTTGCTTCATTTTGGCTTATTTTGACAACAAAATATGCGATACCTCAATGGAAAAAAATATAAAAATCCATTTGGTGTTATGCAAACAGAAAAATTTAGAAACAAACGATGATATGCAAGTGTTAAAATTGTAAGATTGAATGTTTGAGATATATGAATTTATTTGCGTTAAAAAAATATTTTCGAAACCACTGCAAAACTAAAGTTTATATTCTATGAAATAATAAATAATGTTATTTTTAAAACATTTTCATATCGCAGTATAGTCTAAGTACACAATTTTTTTTTTTTGTTTTACATTTTACGATCCACTTCTTTTTAAAATAGATTCCAAACGCATATATTCAGATTTCTTAAACTCATTCCCCGGATTTGAACCACGTAGACGGAAGCTATACTGTAGAAATATTTGTAAACATTTAGAAAGATTTGGTACAACGTTTCCCCAATATCACAATAGAAGCGTTCCTAAACAATTTTAGTTAACAGTCAAATGTGTACTGATATTACTAGACTTTTATAGAACCATTGTTTAATAGTTGCTATATTTACAGGCATGAGTATGGTATGTGACTTATGTTGTGTAAAGTGAAAAACCTCCATTACTGACTAGGAAGTTCTTTTTGCAGTGTACGTAGGTAGGTATAAGCGGTTCGGAATAAAGTAAGCACTAAAAAACCCTGTTAAAGTACTATTTTCAGCCAATTCGTATCTTCCCGCGCGTAACGTCTAACGACAGGAAATGTCTAACCTCTCTGGACACGTCACTTGATGTTAGCGCGTGTAAGATAAACTGTGAAGTCAGCAGGAATCTATACAGTTTAATAAAAATGTTTATTATTTAAATGAATCATAGTAATGTCTATTTCGGTTGATTTTGCATGGTTGTATTTCAACAGGAAAATACATAGAACAGTGTTGTGTTACTTCGCTGCCAACCACACAAGAAGTAAATTAACTACAGTTAATGTTGAATTATATGCAGTAACTGCTAGTGATATTTTTCACATGTTGAATTTTTAGTGCTCACTTTATCCCGAACGACGTATAGAACTCTCGGCGTCTGATACTAGCACAAAATACAGGTGTGTATTTGCCAAGACAACCTTCAAAACTGCTAACTTGACCATGAACAGCCTGTATATAAGGGACGTGATTACAGCACGACCGGCAGGCGGAAGTGTTTACCCGGGGTCCACAACTCTCCTCGCGGCTACAGAGCGGCGCAGCCTCCGGCCTGATCATCTCCCCCAGTATGTCTCCGGGGACAGCTCTGCGCCGCTCGGACACCTCCTGTCTTCCCCTGGGGGCAGACTCTCGTGTGTGGGGGAGGGGGTTGTACTCTCACACACCCCTACCTCCTCCAGGCAGTAGGGTGTTGACACAGCGTCGCTGCCGTATTAACTCTTTGTTTACCCTCTGCGGGGGCCGCTAATCACTCGTCGACGTCTCCCACGAACTACGCTTCAGCAACCAGCCTTCTCCCTCCCCTTAGGCCGCGCCTAGTTGTTGTGGGGGGGGGGGGGGGGCATAAAGGCATTTGCCGTGGTCTTCACTTCTTTGATTAAAAAATATAAAGTATTTATAATTTAAAATGAAAGAGGTTTTCTGAAGTCCCCTCCATTAAACCGCAATAACTGCTGTGAAATATATTTTTAAGTGCAAAGTACGTGGTAAGACGACGACATTGATAACCAATATTGCAGAGGCCATAGCTATGAAAACGCAGCCTACGTGTCAGGAAAATATGGCGGCCTATAAGCGCACGTTATCACTAAAAAAAAGGGGGGGAGGCGCCTCAGATTTATGCTGTCCCGGGCCTCATTCTCATAAGTGGCCCATCCCTCTCCCCAGTTTAAGGGTCAATCAGGTACTACCCACAGCTGCGCTCGTAAGCCCTAGGGCCAATTTTAACGTGCACACTAGAACAAAATTTAAACTTAACATTTAAAGCGGAGAACAATTATCTTATGCTTGCGGAAGCTAGGTATTGTGGACATGTGACCAGATGATGACAGGTAAATGCCGACAAATTTACACCGCGGACAAGTGAGAAACCCCAAGTTAAAATGTTATTTAACAAAATTCGCTACTATACATTTAAAAATTAACTGCACACTTTTCAAAGAAAAAATATATGTAATTTGGTGGTACTTTAAGTAATTCGTTGCTATAAATAATTAGTTTTAGTAGTCTCAGTGTCATTAACACCTGTATATTGGGTACGTATTGCATTATTTCCCGCATGAAAATTGTTTTATTTTAAGTAAATCAAGTTTTTACTATCCAACACAGTGATGGTTGAAATAGGATTTATCATGGTGTAAGGAATATCACAATATTTGATCAGTTAACCCTATAATCTGCTCCAAAACTCACTCAAAATATTTGGGACGTAAATTCTTGTGAAAACTGATAGCGAATATGTATTACAATCATTGCCTACCTAAACTAGTAAGGGAGAAAACACGTCCCTTGGAATTATAGATCATAATTCGTATTTTCGTAATATGTCGGTAACGACGGTGAAGAAAACCAAGATAAATAGAGCAGTGGTGTTTAATAAATGCGTAAATCATGTGGAAAAAAAAAAAACAACCACTGAAACACCTGCCTACATACAAAATATAAATGTGACTACCCTCTAATGTATACAATTTATTTTGATGCAATCATCGCATTCAAAACTTTCTAACACAAAAAAAGCACTACTGTTGACAGCTCTTACTGTTTCCTTAAGATTGTTTAAGTGTGCAAATTTAAAATTTTATAATTGTACGGAATAATGTAAGTTTCGTAGACGTTATTAGTGACTAATAATATTATCGTTTTATATTAACTTTTGGCAACGATACTGTTCCCATAACGGCATTTTCAAAACAAAACTTGTATACTAAGGCAGCAACCGCCCAAAAAACCAACGTACTGTAATTGATTAAAGGAATTAATTTTTTACCGAAATTAAGTCACAGGCTACATCGATACCCTCATGTGAAAACCTCGTAACTCCAAAATCTATTTTTTAACAGGAGAGGGAGTCTTTTGCTGGTTACAATCCAACAATAAAGCCTCGTGAGCTCTAATTTTTGCTTTATTATTTTTAAAAAACATATCTGGAGATAGATGTGAAAACCTCGTATCTCCAAAATCATTTTTTTTTTTTTACAGGAGAGAGAGTTTTTCGCTTGTTACAATCCAACAATGGATTTGCGAGAGTTCGGATTTTTGCTTTTAAAATTTTGAAAAACATAACTGGAGATGCATGCTTTTCACAGTTGATAAAGAATTTTTTTCGGGGTATAATGTAAAAATAAAACGAAAATCTAAAAAAAATGGAGTTACGAGGTTTTCTCATGAGGGTATCGACATGCTAAAAGTTATAAAAACAAAACATTTTTTATATATTTCCAAGTACTGATGAAAATATTAATTTTTATACATGAACAAATAAACATCGTCTTTGAAAGAACTGTGCAATGGGAGTGCGTGACTGGATTTATTTGCTTGGACATACTCCAGCATAATAAATATCGTTTTATCTCTAGCATATATTATATATATATATATATATATATATATATATATATATATATATATATATATATATATTCCCCCCCCCAAATAACGAAATTCCTCCTCATTACAAAGATACCAAGTTTACATATATGTGAAGTGCCAGTCGCATAACGGCTGTAACAAGTGCCCATCCACTTCTACAACGCGAGAAGCTACCATGGCGGGATATCAAGTTGCGCGGCAAGAACTGATAGTAGCGTGACCCTCCTCTTACGCGGCCCTTATACTAGACTGGTTGAAATATCTGAGCGCGGCTCAGGATTCCATGAACTCTGTCATGTGTCTGGAGTGTTGGTGATGTGATACACGGATTCGTAACACAACACGATTAAGAACTACATTGCAAACGTGATGATTTTAATTAACAATTTGAATAACCTCAAAGAAGACACACAGATATGTGGGTGGAAACGAAACAATGCCCGATATCTAGGCAAAACCCTCCACCAGAGCCATTTCATAAGAATGCGAGGACTTGGCAACATAAATCAGGGCCGCTCCCCCGTTTTTCTTTATAATTATATATATATATATATATATATATATATATATATATATATATATATATATATATATATATATATATATATAATTATAAAGAAATATTCATTTAAATGCAGAGATATTTTTTTAGGTATTGCATATTAATCTTTACATTGGGATGTAGGCACTAAAGTAGGAGCCTACCACAGTGAAATGCATTCAGTTCACACATAAATATTAGAGATATATGTGAGCAGAGCAAAGGAAGTTACTAAAATGCAGTTTTTACAAAACTTAAAGAATACTTCGTATTATCGTGCTACGTATAATAAAACGCCAGTTTATTTCAATTATTAATAATTAATTGTTTTAGTTGAAAAGTGAGGCCACCTAGAATGTGAGGCCCTAAGGTACATGCCCCTCCCTCCAATATGCGGCCTTGCCCTCTACACAGGCTGTGTTTGACTGAAATTACAGGAGTATCTTAGGCGCTGGTTCAGTCGTCATGTAGCCTAATGTTTATGAAATTATGAGAAGGAAAATGTAAAACTTGCTATCATACCGAAGATTCTATTGACCTTCCGCTACGATACATGCAAGGCAGGTGAACTTTTAACGTCTATTTAGGCCACAATCAGTCCAACAGTCTTAACTTTTCTGACTGACTGCAGCCTAAATGTACTTCAAAAGTTCAAGTAACTACCACGCCTGCACTGTAGCTCAAGGTAAGTCAAATGTGCGACATAATTGAAAGCTTCAGATTTTTTCTTTTTAAAATTAAATAAAAAGCTAAACCTTAAATAATAAATAATCTTATATGGCGACTGATGACAGGATTTAAGGGGCTTCTTCTCTACCTGCGCTTCAAATGCGTTGCAGCATGTTACAACCATGTTTTTTTTTTTTTTTTTTTTTTTTTTAACGATTTAACGCAATTTATATTTTTGTTATCTATACGAAAAACACACACACTTCGGACTAATGTCGCTACAGTTTTAAAAATTTGGCACGTTTATCAGAAACGTCGTTTTCGCGCCAACCCCTCAAAATGGCCAAAAATGGTTTTCCCAGCCTGCTGTATTTGGAAAAATAACCACCGGATTCGAAAAACAAACGTGGTCATATAAAAACCCGTTATAAATTATTTTTGTATTAAAAAAAATTTCTAATAAAAGTAACAAAAAAATTTCCTAATTTTGAAATTTTTTACTTAACATAAAAATTTTTTGTTATGAATTTTATATGCTACAAGCCATAGACAGTGACGAGTAGTTTTGATGAGATTTTTTCCATTTCAATATGTTAACTGGTTTTTAAGTTTTGCATGAAGTAAACATATGTAAATTTTGACTTTGAAGTGCCATTACGGAAAAACTAGCTGAGCTAATTTTTTTTCGTTAGAAGTATATGTAGCCTACTCTCAAGTAATGTGTACAAAACTAACGCTATTTCATACAAATACAAAATTTTATTTTTTCCCCACTTGAACAACCTTAAAGTCCCATAGGAAAAAGTAAAGCACTGCACACCATCTGATTGGCTTGCGCGGAGAGGCGATAACGCATAACTAGGGTCCTGAAAAATTCGCGTTTTCTTTTAGGCACAACCTAGAATTCCCATTAGCTGTAAGTTCGCGTCACTTTCATAATTGGTCCTTGACTTATTTGACACGTTCTGAAAGTCACTGAGCCAATAAATATTTAACTAAACGCATGCCTATTTGACCGTGGAAGCGAGCAGCTAATGAGAAGCTGCTGTCTGCTTGAGAAAACATACATTCTTGGAGACTAGCCTACTGGCCAGTGAACTCGCGAATATTTCCGGTCTCTACGCATAACTAGAGACATGAACTTTTCGCGAAAAGAATTTTGCCCCACTTTGTTCCAGTGCCTTATGTGCACGTCTGCAGTTCTGCTTCATAGATATTGGCAGCGTGCCTTTGAACTGTGACGTTTCTCATTTGACTGTGCCAATCACAATAAGGTTACTGTAACACCACACGTCTGTGATTTGCGTGTAAAACCCCACGACA
>PNEQ01060016.1:0-14729 GCA_003012365.1 Medauroidea extradentata | reverse complement strand
CAGCGGAATAACTTTAAAACGCCCCACTAGACGGCAGGGGCAGTCAGAATCGGTCAGAATCGCCTACCGAGAGGGAGACACAATGCTTTCACGTGTACAGAGCTGCACAGAAAGGACTAAATCACGTGATGGACATGCATAATACACGCACCCTGACACAGCAAATGTCCGCACTGCAGGAAGAAACAGTAAAATAAAGGAGAAACAAAGCTTCGGCTAAGGAATGCAAAACGTAGCTGCGCACATCCGGCTAACAAGGAACACGTTACGGCAGCCTGAATCGGCTCTACTCATAACTAACATGTGAAGGAAAGATAGACTGTAACGAAAAATAACATGTACTGAAACATCCAGAATAAAATAAAATTACTGTATAACACCAAATTACTGTTAGTATAATGTAAGCAAGTTATAATCAATGAAATAAAAAAAAGTCAGGAAAATGAACCTAAACTTATGAGAAAATAGACAAAACATTTTAATATTTAATTTATATAAGTCGTGACGTATATAATACGGCACACGACGCCTTAAAAACATTAACTAGCTGCACTACACAGTGAAAAGTACTTGCACTATTTTTTTTCAAATACCACGTTCGCTACTACAAACGAGCTTTATAGAGTAGGTCAATAAGACTTGCAGGTGCGCTAATATTCAGGTAAACAGAGTTTTAAAATTTATTTCGCACTCGCTGCCACTGTCAGTGCTGCATTGTGTAAACGAATACTTGTGGCGCCAGTGATAATAAAATATATTTCTTCTAAAAAAATCTTCACGGTGTTTATTTTACACATCCCTATTTCGGGTTATTTGAAAGGAAAACTGTTATTTGTATTAAGTCAATATTAGATGCGTTAAACTTCTGGTGACGCACTTCCAGACGTCCCCTGATACAGAAGAAAAAGAACTTTGGTAGTTCGTGAACTACTTTCCCTTTTTGCTATGGCATATTCGTAACTGACATAAAAACATTTTCTTGACAAGATATTTTGCGAATATTAAAATCTTACAAAGTAATTAATTGCAATAACATTTTCAAGGAAGCTAAATTTATTTATTACTTCTTTTAAAATCAGTAAAACTGCTTCTCTTTCTGTCGATATTTTGCTACTAGATGCAAAGGTTTTAATTTAATGACAATAAAATATTTATGCGAATCATTTTGCGTGTGGGAATATGTGTGGTACTCAAATGGCGTCAGCATAGTAATAATAATACTTCCCGAGTCCTTACACTTCACTGTCCGCCAAACAACCAGTTTATTTCCTATATCCCCTGAAAGATAAACAACAAATTGTTACTTCGCTTCACTGACACTGGCCAAAACTACTTGTTCGCAAATTAAAAATAACCCAGGCAGCAGAAAAAACTTGCTACAAGCATGTAGCAAGCCTGCCAATGCAAGCCAGTAACCTTGCAGCAAGCATTAAAATGTCAAGTCAATGAACTTGTTAAAAGCCTGCTGCAAGTTGCCTAGTTTACACATTTTTAACTTCTTGCAAGCTTAATTTGCAAGACTGCTGCAAGCATAATTTTAAAGCCCGCAGAATAAATACAAATTTTATTTTGTGCAATATTTTTACTATGATTCAAATTTACATTTTAAATATTGCTTGTTCATCTACTTCTGATGTTAATTACTAAGCACTAAATTTCGACTCCTGTGCCAAGATTAGAACCACTAACCCATGCCTTCAATGCACGTATGCTAACCACTGGACTATTGCAAATACTGAAGAGGTGTAGTAGTGCGATTCGGTTGTAAGATAACGAACTTTGTTACGTAAATGCTGATGTTTGTGAATTTACTAACAACAGTAAGGATATCAGTTTACTTGCAGTTATTCGTAATATGGTAATAGTTGTTTTAGCTAGCATATGAAACAATATTAATTTTTAAAGTGCTTGTTCATTTATAAAGTTTAAATCAAGTTCGATAATTATTGACGGGCACTTAGAAAATATTTCATGAATTAAGATTGCTAAGTAAAATTTCAATGCAATATCAGCTTAGTATAGGGAACAGGATGATTGCAGCTTATCACATGACTAGACTTGCTATGTAAGTGTAATCAAAGTCAAATACAGCTTTGTCACTTGCTTGGTTCAAGCTTGCAGCAATACTTCTGAGCAAACTTGATATGGCAAGTTAAATTAAAATGAAATGCTTGATTCAGGCTTGCAGCGAGTCTCGTGAGTAAGCTTGCTATGGCAGCCAAAATTAAGTGAAATGAAAGCTGGCGTTAGCTTACATCCCAGACAACAGAAAAAGCTTGCTGCAAGCTTATCAAGGCAAACCAGCAACTCTGCAACAAGTGTTTCACTACAGGCCTAAAAGCTTGTTGCAAGCCTGCTGCAAGTTGCCTAGTTCACACTTTTTTAAATTGTTGCAAGAAAACGTACTAAACTTCATTTAAGATTAACTTGTAAGCCGTCAAGCTTAACACAAGCTTGCAAGAAATTTAACTGCAAGCATTTTTCTTAAAAAGGCGTGGTACATAATTCAACGCTAAAAGCAACAATCTATTACAGTAGGTTTCTTGAAGCTAATTTGCGAAAGTTAAACAATAGCAATCCTAGACAATAGTTTTAGCCAACAATTTAAGCAAAATTGTTTCCAGAGTTACGAAATTCTGAGGCACAATCTCTGACGCCGGAACCTCGTGCATTTAACTGCAGCGCAAGAGATCACGCGTAACGAATTAGTAATTATGGATCAATATTTACTCATAAAGTTGGAAAATACCATTATCTAGGATTGCCATTGACTATTTTATCCATATTGGCTTCGAAAAAAGCGTAGAAAACAATTTATGTTTTCAGCGCTTATCTACCACGCACTCTTAAATACACTTGCAGAAAGATTGTCATGCAAGCCTGCAAGCTAAACAATACTTTTTCAGAAACCTCTGTATGCCAGCACACAAGCTTAAGTCAAATGCAAGGCTTGCAGTAAGCCTACCCAAGCATGTTTATAACAGAAAGTCAAATGTAAGGCTTGCAGTAAGCTAACTGGTTGTGTTAGAATGCTCCATACATCGCATATCTCAAGCCTTTTTAAAAAGCCTTTTTAACAGTATAGAAATTTACTCCCTACCAAACTTATTTTAGATGTCTCACACAAGTTACCTTAGTATAGAAATCTAAAAATATAAATGTATGTCTCAATAAACTATAACTATCACTACATTATAACATTGGTAATAAAGTGTGTCATTTTCGTTACGTTCAGTAAATTGGGAAATTTTAAATAATGTGTACACTATTTAAGACGTTAAACAACATTATATCTTTCTATGTAAATGACAATTGTATAAACAATTTTCTCATTATTACATATATTCTTAGTTTAGGTTCTTTATTTCAAATTATACAAACACAACACACAATTTCATATGGTATAATTTCTGCCATGATAAAGTAACATCAATAGTATATTTATGTACTTATAGGTTGGACCTCAAAATAAGTAAAAACATTGAAGTGATACTCGTGTCCAGCAGAAACATATACAATTCTATATATATATATATATAATAGATTTGTACAGCGCATTGTTTTTTTCCGTAAGTTTTCTAAGTGGGTCACACTGTTTCGATGTAAATTTCTTTCCTGGTCATTATTGAAATAGGAAATAGTAAGTGTATTTGTTTTTAAAATAGCGGTATTTTTTTTTTTTTTACAATTGCAAATACGTTCTATAAAATAATTGGAAAAAAATATTTATGCTTTCTATTGATTGAAATGATGTTACTTCACACATATTGCGAATGTTTTGAGAAATAGGTTTGATCAAACACACGTATCAAATAACCTATTCTAAAATTATGTGTGGTGTCCATAATTTTTAAGAAAATATTTTCAAAACTCATTTTGTTTTATCTCACACGTAATTTTATTTTCCAGAAGTTACTTCTTAGCGTCTATATTTACGAAGTAGCATAGAAGTTAAGACTTTACAAAAATAATATACTTAATTTAAATTAAGCACTCACTCACTTGTATGTATTTGTCTTCTTATTATGTTTCATTAAACATCAATTTGTAAATTAGGCCTATGATACACAACTAATCCATTTCGAACACTTTAGATAAAATTATTAGGTAGGTTGGACATGCGTGTAAGGATGGACAATACGTTCTAATTTTGATAAATAAGACTACTTAAACTGTATTAAAAAATATTATGCCTCTATTTAAAAATTTACATTCTACAGCAAAAACGCAATTCCTCTTTCTAGTTCTGTCAAACGATAATATAGTTCGTAAGTCACAATATAAAATTTAATGATTAGGCATACTATGTAAATTTGTATAAGAGCAATATCCACGTTAACGTTAACTTTCTGTCGTATTTACCGTTGGTAATTAAATCTAAATAAATTAGTGTTACACCTGCATAAAGGTTGTTTTTTTTTTTATCAGAACACTGACTCTCAAATTGGATGAATTAAAAATTGTGTTCAGCATTATGTGTGTCCTACCGTGATATTACGGCCTTGTAGAAACGAGATAATTCGAATCTTATCTCGTCTCGTTGGGCGCAACAATGAACCCCTTCTTTGGCATCTTTTTAACCTCTTTTTCGTCCTAAGAGTTCGCGTTAGAAGACGCTTGGTCCCGTGTCCCTTCAAAGAAACTCTCCCGATATTCTTTTCCTACTCCGTTTTTTTAAAGTAATGAGTTTTTGCTCCACGTGTTCTTTTTTTAGTTCCTAAATACTTTTCCCTGCTCCATTGAAGTATGCTAATACCAATCGTTCGACGGAGCTCCAATTAGCTTCTAGGGCTCGGAGACGGTGACATTTTGTGAGGAGGGGTGAGGCAAGGGGGTGGCGGGCGAGCACCGAGTAACTAACATCTCGTTACTGAAGTAACGTTGCAAGACTTCTCTCGAGATTGGGCTCTGCTGTCCGCGCAAAAGGGGCGTAAATTTTCTTTCACTTCACAACTGTCGCAGTTTTTCTTCCGAAGAAAATTTCAAAACAGTTCAAAAACTCTTTTAATTTCAAACACTGCTCGGTCTGCTTTCAGAAATTTACGTCTCTCTCGTCCATCCCGAGTTATAAAGTCGGTCGTGGAATACCTACGATGAAATATTTACCTTAAATTGAGCTTTAATCCTTCATCTGAATATATTTGTGAGATTTTGTTCAGTGATATTTTCAATGCATGAGAATTCAAGCTGTACGACTGAAGATGATGAAAATAAATAAAATACAATATACAGCCTTTCTGGCGCACGTCATGTAATGTTTTCACGGGCGATTTGTAACAACAAAGCCGAATTTCAAACATTATCATACCAATGAAAATGCAAGTTAGTGTGTGTGTGTTTATATATTATACACGACAGAACAAGTCACCATTATACAAAGTGAAAAATTGCGAAAAAGTTTCGTGTCAATAGTCTCGAAAACACTATAGCATACTGCGCCTCATGTGATTGAACGACGTTTAGCTGACACGGTTGAAATGGCCACATAAGAATACAATAATATTGTATGAATCGTTAGTACTAGTGTACCTGAATACTCATTGTTCCAGCCGAATGAAAACACATGAACAACGATATAAAATATATCGTATACATTAAGCTATTTCATTGAAAACTAGAACAGTCAACTTTTTAAGCTTTCAATTACTCTCTCAATATAACTATTTCAAAAACAAGCCTACGCAACAATGTAAGGTTTATCATAATACCGTCCAATATTCACAACTGTTCAAAACGGACTTACCAGAGAGGTATCAAAATGATTCATTTTTTGAATACACATTACTGATCAGTATTTTTTATGGTTAATGGTAAATTATTAAATAATCTATGACCAGCATTTCGTACAGATCAAAAGAATTCCCCATGTTTACCCTTAGCAGATTGAAAATAAAAGGACGTACTTGTGTAATGTTCATGAGTATAAGTGTTCTCGCTAAATATAAATTCGTTTTTGAAAATAAAAGGAACAGCACTCATAAATGGATACACTGTAATACATGTGCATTCCGTAATTTCCCGACAGACGTCAGAACGTTGTTGTAGAGAATAATTCACTGCCTTACGTACACAAGCAGCTGTACATCATGATCAGCGATTGGATGTTTTTACTCTCTGAGTCTAAAAGTTTTACCCGCAAGTCACAGAGGCGTGGTATCGAAGTAATCTTGTTCTGATTGGCACAGTCAACTGTGAGACGACTCTGCGCATGAACATTCAGCCAATAGCCATGAATAGAGCCGTTATTTTATGGCTATAAGACTTTTTGTCCCAGTTGGTTTCAGTGCCTCACGTGCACATTTCCAGCTCTGCATCATAGCAAGAGACGGGAAAAATTCACGGGTTCACTTACCTGTAGGCTAGCCTCCAAGAGTACGTATGTATTCAAGCAGACATTGTCTTCTCACTGGCTGCTCGTAGACACAGTGATATGGGCTAGTATTTGTTGCTTATTTTATATTAGGTAAGCGAATTACAGGAAGTGTCAAATAAGTCACGAGCCAATTGCGAAAGTGGCACGAAATTACCGTTATTGGAATTCTAGCTTGTGCTCGTATGAAAACGCGAATTTTTCAGGTCCCTAATCAGAGCACAGACTAATTAGTAAGGTCCTGTACCGAATATGACCCAGTTCTCAATATGGCCCGCTAGTTGCCATTGTTTGGTAATGCCGGGATCGATGTGGGATCGATACACACTAGTCTCCAGTATGAGCACACATCATCCATAAATACATGTCTTAGATCATCCATGTGTTATATTAGTAATATAATAAATGACTCAGGCACAAATGATTTTTTTTTTACCTTAAGTGGGTAAGTGGGCCATATTCGGTGCATGTACCATAATACAGACGTGAAATGACGTAGCGGCTCGTTCGACACGGGCGAACTTTGTCGCTTATTGGCTGCCAGAGACATTTTATACCAGCCGAGTGTCTGTTTTGATCCTGCGACAGGTTTCCTATTGGCCTGGCCGCCGTCGGCTTGGCAGCCGTTTTAGACTGATTGGCTGTAGGCGTTTCTTCAATGTTTCTGGAGTGTGTGACTGAGTTCGCCGTCCTACCGGCTATTTCACTTCTATATTCCTAAGTATTCTGTGATCATGGCCAGTAAATTATTATCATATCAGGAGTATACCCGAAGGTCAGGGTATCGTACGCCGAATGCAGATTTAATACTGGGAGCCTGTAGGCAATCTGCGTATCCCAAAGGATGACATGAAATGAGGCTCTACAGTGGAGAAGCGCCGGAATGAGAGGAGCAAGGGAAATGGAAGATCTCCGAGAAAACCCGCCATCCAGCGACATCATCCGGCACGACTCCCTCTTGCGAAAATCCGGGGACCAACCCCGCCGAGTTCGCTCCCAGTTAGCCTTGGTGGAAGGTGAGTGGTCTGACCACTCGGCCCCCGCGGCTCCACATCCTGGTCAGTGATTGGATGTTTTAACTCTCACTTGTCTTTGGGATCTACTGGCAAATCGCTTGCTATAGTGTCATGATAACATTTTTCTGATTGATGCAGTCAAATGAGAGAAGTGTCTGAACAATTATACGCTACCAAAAACCATTAAACCAAGCTGCCGAAGTACGCGTAAGGCATTAAAATAGTTGTGCAAAAATTTTTTCGCGACAAAATTGTGTAGAGCTGCAGATGTTCACGTAAGGCATATAAAAACAAACTGATGCAAAAATCTTTCTCGTAAATATTTCCCGGTCCCGGTGTATAGGTTAAGTCGGCTATTGAGACAGTGTAAAAAAAAAAAACGAGACGAGCGGCGGGCAGGGCTGACCTTAAGCGACGAGGTAACTCACGGTCGAATGGGGTCGGAAGCCATGTCGGGAAACGGGCCAGGCCCGTTAAACCGGGACGCGAGAACTACTGCGGTAATTTCGGCGAGTCGGGTTGGTCGGCAGTTACCGCGCTGGCCTTCTAACGGTCGAAACAATCGCGGCTCGGCGTTCCACGTCGACAAACTACCTTCTCTTCCTGCGTCGCTGGACTTACCTCTGCTACTATCTCGTCTCGTCGAATGGCTGCCCGTCTACGCGACTATTCCCGTAGACGATCGCGCTGGGGATATCAAGTCCCCCTGATTGAAATTATTTTTAAGGCAACGTTACGCAGTATAGGCGGTTCGGGATAAAGTTAAAACTCAGAAAAGCCCAGCAAAATTTATATTTTCAGCCTATTCGTATCTTTCCGCGTGTAACGGCTGACGACGGGAAATGTCTTCAACCTCCTCGGACAAGTCACTTGATTTGTGCGCGTGTGAGATAAATTGCTCAGTCGGTACAAACCCTAAGAGGGCGTGATTAATAAAAAAAAAAGCGCCGAATTTATCAATGGAGATCTACACTTTTTGAAAGTCAGTGCAGAAAAACTGCAGAACAGCAATCCTTGATAGTTATATTTGCAAACGTTATGGGCGAACATTTACCCAGAGTGATACATTTGCTAAGCGTTATCTCTTGCGTCGCAATTAAATATACAAGATTTCGGCGCCAGAGACTTTTCCTCAGATGTACATTAATCGAAAAAAATTTTTGCTCAGGAAGTTGACAAACACTATCGTCTAGGATTGCTGGTTTTTTTTTTTTTTTTTTTTTTTTTTTTTTTCCATTTTTGCAAATTGGCTTCCAGAAACCTGCAATTGTAAACTGACGCTTTTAGCGCTGAATTATGTACCGTGAACTCTTAAGAACCTCAATAGATCGATAAGAATTGTTTGTTAATTATATAAAATACGAGTATATCAATTTCAGCTGACTTTATCTGAACATCATTGTATTTAAGTAGGAAAATACACGAAATTATATTCCGTAATTCGTTGCCAACCGTATAAGCAATGGGGCTACTATTGTTAATGTGGAACTGTATGCAGTAACAACTAGTGATGTTTTCGGAAGATTAGATTTTTAGTGATCACTTCATCGCTAGAGACCAATACCAGATTCCGCGCTAGCTAATACAAGGTCCGCCATAACATTGTGCTATATCAATCGGTGAGACGAACGTCAACAAGTAGGTTGATACAAGTAAAGTTCGTATTATTATTTGGGAATGGACTAGACTTAATTGTCCTGCACTAGGCTGTAACATAATCTGTGGCTGACCCTTATGTAGTGCAATTTACCTATTTGGCTGTTTTACATGTGATTGGTTACTGTACTGTAGGAGTTTTCAACATTGGACAAAAGTGCTCCTCGTCGCAAGTCACCGCAATGTATACTAGTGGAAGACGTCGAGAGACTAGGTAACATCTTGGCGTCGTAAGTCTGCAGCAAGAATATAACGTGAAATCTGCAGATCTCTACAAACAGGGTACGTGGTACTATCAAGTCGGTAATGTATTTTGATATAGACGTGCCATAATTAGAAAAAGTGTCAAAACTTGTGTATGTAATCGACAATCGTGTCTGACTTGTGTACAACTACTTGCGGTGTTTGAAAATTAAGGCAGTTTCACTGGAATAATAGGACATTTTAGCTTTATGCAGTATTTTCTTGACTTGAATTAAGAGGTAATACAATTTCATAGTCAAGTAGGTCTACAATATTCTTAAACCGTGTAGTATCTATAGGTTAACAAAGCAGGAGTAACAAAAACAAGGGAGAGTCTCTTGTAAGGAATTGAAATTTAAAAGTGAATGGTTAACGACAAAGTATAACTCTTCGTAGGGATACTATTTTCATGACTGAATATCTGAAATAAAGTAATAAATAAGGTTATTTCAAAATGATATTTCAAGGCACAAGTGCGAAAGACGAAAGTTTCATGTAATTTAATTACGTGTTTCGTACGTATTTTTGTTTTTAATTTTATGATAATATTATAAGACATTTAGAGAAAGATTGCATTGAATCCATAAAAAATTCATATTTTTTCACTTTAATAGGCGTTAAGTGATGCCACCATTAATGTGCACACAAATATGACGTTAACCAAGAGTCAGTAGTAGCCTATAATACCGGCTATCTAACAACTATTTGACATCTGTCGACTAATTTTTTTTAGCATCAAACACTACGCTTTCACAATTTTTTCCCATTTAAAGCACTTTTACAATTCTTACTTACGATACATATCTTTTATCATCACACAACAATTACTGTTAGATAAAAATGTTTGTGTTAATGTTGATTTATGAATTTTATTAGTAACCGATTATCTCCCTCTAATATTTTGTTTATGCTAGTTGAAGACTAGTGACAAAGCTTTGGATTTTGCAATACGATCCTTGCTATTATTTTTCCCTACAGTTTCATTTCCTCGATACGGCAGCACTATCGTCTATCTAAAGTTTTTTAGCCTCGGAAATGAAAGACTTAAGCGTGTTACATACATCACGGATCCAAGAAGCGGCAGAGGAATGGAAAAGATTCACCCACCCGTAAACCCGGTGTATTAAATTTTTCATTTCATTTTTTTATAGAAGCGTGGAATATTTTCAGAGAGGAACGAACGGTAAGGTTGCCTAAGGGAAGGCTAAACAGTTTTAAACGAAATAAATGTAAAGGAGACCCGCGGAGCGGTAAAAGGTTGTGGAACAAAAGAGATGGTAAATATTTTTTGCTCCAGAAACAATTTCGCCCCCGGAAACGTGTAGAGTGAAAGCTGTACCGAGATTCAGGCCCACAGCTACACAGAAACCCTTCATCTCCGCACTTCTCCAGCCCGCTTACCAATTCCTTGCCAAACCCGTACATTAACTTGCCCTTTTTGTGGAGAAGACATGCGGCCAGGCAGCAACCGGGTCTTCTTCAGTAATTAATTCATTCGTGCTCTAAGTGTGGTGATTAGATTCTCATATAGATAGTAACCATTGCCTTGTTGTCTTACTAAGTGCTTGTAAAATCAAGATCGTAGTTAGTATGGGAAGACATCCGGAGATATGCCTAATTTCCTGTAGTGGAAACCAAATATAACATTTTGTTTTACCGAGATCTCGTTACCTCATTACACAGTGAAGTGGCATTACTTATTAGAAAAAATCGGTTTGACGCAGGCCTTCCGGATATTATGACATGCAATGGAAGTACGTTAAGAAGGTATCGCTATTAAATTTGCGCTAAAATCGCCCATTGGAATCTCCATGATATTGAAGGATCATTAAAAAATAAAAGTAAAAGAGAGATCGAGATAACGGTGCTTGCCAACTTTGTAATCTAATATTTTGCCGGAGTTTCGCATTATTTTAACTTAAAAGTCTTGGGCCTCAATTAAGTGTAGAGGATTAGTGTTTCAGAGATTGTGTCCATAAAATACGTCACTCGGAAAAAGTTTTGCTTTAGTAGTTGCCGAAAACTGTTATGTCGAATAATTTTGTATTATGATTTCTGCATATTGGCTTCCAAAAACCTACAATTTCCAACTATTATATGTAGCATTGATTCACGTATGGAGTACTAAGGGTGACACTGGCCGGCGTGGTAATGCAATACTTCCTGGCTCAAGTCATTCATTTGGCGTGTTGTGACTCAGTACTAATGTTTTGGGCCATTACCAGGCCGTTCCAGTGTTTCAGGCTCATGTATTCAACCCGCATTAACCCATTTAAAATCAAGGCTAATCTTACTATCGCTATAACTGTAAGAGTATTATTCATATGAACACTATCTTCACGTTGTATCGAAGACACAGTCGTTCTTATTTTCGCTGCGTTCTGCAAAATGAGGTTACATTACCAACGTAATGCAAAAAAACGTTTTGTCAGATTTATAGTCAACCATTCTTTACACTTAACTTCAGCAAACTCAGCGAATAAAAAGGGGGACTGTGTCTTTGGAAAATGCGAAGATAACAGTGATGTGTGTAATACGTTTATTGCTATAGCATTTATATGGTTTTAATTCAAGTTGCGTACATGTGCCTGAAACACTGTAACGGCATCTTAAACGTTGACAATTTTATTTATGGAAAGCATGGCTTTATGTTCAACGAATGTTTATGCAGTGGTGTCCTTCGCATCTGGAAGATATTTCCCCAGATACAACAGAATGTAGAAAATAGTTTTTAGTAATTTGTATGGGCTCTATATTAATGTTTCTAATAATCCTATTTTGATATATATGCCAATATAATGCACATTACGTAGTTTCGTAAAAAAAAACAATCGAAACTCGTTGCTAATTAATTTGTAGCGCAGGTGACAACTTGTTTAGAAGCAAAGGGCGGGCACACTGTAAAAAATATTTGTACTTTTACAAAGAAAAGCCTTGGAAACTCAGTTGCCAAAGAAATTCCTTGTAAAACTACAATGGTTTTCCTTGTAATTAAATACAAAGTATATGTTTGTAAAATTACAACGACTAGCCTTGTAGCTGTACTTACAATACGAAAAAAAAATTAAAATGTTCTTTGTACTTCAAAAATAACACTGAACTCATTTATCAAATAACTTTTGAATAAAGAACGTACACAAGAGCTTATTTTGAAAAAATAGGAAGAAAGACCTTGGGAGGTGCTAAGTTTTGAACCACTACCCTTACGCTCAGGAACCACGCATGTTACCCCTAGACCACTGTGACTTACGAAGTAGTTTCGTTTTATTTATTTGTATACATTCATATAAAGTTCAGTAATAATTCTTCCTTTTAAAACATGCACTTAATATAAATATTCACTTTATTCTAGAAAATACTTTTCAGAGGTTGTGATCTTTGCATAAATAATTTCCGGCGAACTTACGATTTTTTGTAGGTTACACATTTTTTTTCTAAAGTTTTTGTAAACAAAATCCTTTAAACGTTATAAACTAACAATTTTACAAGGAATATTTTCAACATTTACAAAAGTTTGTACAACTGCGAAAAAGTGGCTTGTTATATTTTACAAATTAACTTACAGTGCAGGAACTGTCTGTATAGGTACAAGAAATTCCTTTGTAGTATTACAAAGTTTACCTTTGTAACTTCATTACTAATGTTTTTTTTAAGGATTTGCTTTGTACTTTTACAAGTCCTTGTAAAAGTACAAAGAATATCCTTGTACATTTTACAAAATTTTTGTAGAGTGCAGGTATAATTTTGATCTGGAAACTGATGCGTGTTTCCAAGTAAAATTATCTCTGGAATAGCTGTTGGGGAACATACACACGTCGATGTGTACGCGCGCGCGTGTACCAAGCTCAGCGGGTTTCGAGACATTAAGTACGCATACATTTACAATGTGTGACAACTGAGTTTTTCCAGCTTGAAAACCGAGAAACGGTTTATCAGTGTTATCAGAGATCGGGAAAATGTGCAGGTTCACTGACCTGTATGATAGCTTTGAAGAATATATGTGTACTGAAGCAGACAACTGCCACTCGTCTCCTCGCTGATACAGTGATGATTGTGCCTGAATTTTTTGCTTTTTAATTATTATTATTATTTCCTTAGTGCCCTTCAGGAGGTGTTAGATAAGTCCAGGTCCAATCGCGAAAATGACACGAACTTACAATAGTTACCGAGCGAGTTGGCGCAACGGTAAAACGTTGGATACGTATTCGGAAGGAACCGGGTTCGATCACCGGCTCCGGCCATCTTTATTTCGGTTTCACATGGTTTCCCGAAATCAGTCCAGGCGAATCAATGCTAGGACGGTTCCCTAACAAAGGCTATGACTGACTCATCTCCCAGCTCCTGTCAATGTACTAAGTTGTGTGTCACCGTCTCTAACAACCTAGCTGTCGACAAGACGTAAAGCCCACGTGTACCTTACCTTACTTGAAGTTGTTCGAATTCAAACTTAGCCACAGCACCAATAGGGCACAAAGGTGGTCTCTCTAGGGCAGGGCACCACTCCTCCCAGAGACCAAAATCGCACGTCATTACGCGCAATTCGCTGACGATAGAAAAGAGAAAGGAAGAAGAATATTCCCTCTGAAATGAGTGACTTAACCCTGAAAGCCTACATCCCGTTATGTCAAACGAACTGAAAAAAAGTTAGAGACTATCGTTCCAAGTGTACGAGTTATCATTTATTTACCCGGAAGGGGATACTTATAATTGTACTTCCTATTTATAATTATTAATTTACTGTAAGTATGTCGATATCACTACTGCTTGCAAATTTAAAATGTTATATTTAACTAATGTGTGCTTGATCGTGTATTATTATTAAAATTTAATTATTTATAATTACTATTGTATGTTAAATATTATATACGATGTATGCTGTGATATCTAAAAAGTAGGATATTAAACTGGTTACTTTATCCCATATCTGAAATGCTGAGTAAAAAGTAGTAAGAGAAGTTACATAAAGAAAAGTACGTAGTCAAAAGAAATTACCGGACGAACACAAGCGAAAAATCGGCTCTCTAGCTCACCATAGGGGATCGGAGACTAGTCGTACTAAGGTACAACTGCTCAAAGATCAACTGTGTCGCAATCATGGACCCACAGCTGAAAGTCCAAAACTGCTCCTACTGCCAGCTCTGGCCAGTAGAGCAAAAGGGGCGGTCCCTCTTCCCGCAGAGACCAAATTCGCACGTCTCACGCACAAATCGAAGAAAAATGAAAAGAGAAGGTATCTCCTAATGGCGAGAACTCACTCTACTGTAAAGGTCCCTACCTCACAGTTCTATCACCCGTCATATCCCTCATCCCTGCTGCTGTAACATGTGTTACCTCAAGATTGTAAGTCCTGGACCACAGTTCTGAATGAACATAACGACTCTCATTCTAAGTACTCGTGTTGCCTCATCTCTCTTAAGTGAAAGTGGAAGAATAATGAGATGAAA
>PNEQ01060015.1:0-29293 GCA_003012365.1 Medauroidea extradentata | reverse complement strand
ATAGAACACTTTGTAACCTATTTTGTATTCAGAGTACCTGCCACTGTAGTATAGTAAATGCCCGTTTAACCATAACTGTCTTAAAGTCATTTAACCCTAAATAATATCTAAATAAACCCACAGTGTAGCTACCATCTGAGTGAAACCCCCCAAACTAATAATAACTTAGGAACCCCCAATATAATAACGACTTACAAAATAAAAAACCATTTTGTAACAATATGCTACTCAAACTTGTTCCACACTCTTGTCAGTATGTTGAGTGTTAACGGTGCAGATGAAGTCCGTTATTCTTATTTTGAGGTCATCAGTGTTAGCCGGCAATGGTAGACGTGTACCACCATAGAAAATAATTGCAAATCATAAGATCCGGGTTTCTTGAGGGCAAGTGATGAAGAGCCTAGGTCACCAGCGGGCCGCAACCAATCCAGCATTGTAGCAACGTCTCTTTAAGGTATCTGCGAACATCTAGGTACCTATAAAGTGGTGCAACGACCAACTGAAAATTGAAATCCCCTGTTGCCTCTTTCAAGTGAGGAAACAACCACTCTGTTTGCACGTCTTATTCCAGAAACTATTGGGCACCTGAGAAAGCGGGGAAAGAAACATGGAGTTTGGTTGTTTCCTCAGAAGAGGTGCAGTGCAAGACTTCATTTTCCAACAGAACAGTGCACTACCAATTGAGACCTAGCTGTTCAAGGATACCTATATGAGACATTGCTGCAACACTGAGGGCAGCTGGTGACCAGACTCTTCAACACTGGTCCCAAGAAATCCAGATCTTACCCCTTGCAGTTTTTTCTGTGGGCTACATAAAGCAACGAGAATTTCTTCACCATTGCCGGCTAACACCGTGGACATCAAAACTAATTGAGAATTACGGAAACCATCTGCACTCTTAACACCCAATCATTCAAAGTTGGAGTGAATTTTTTTATGTTCATGCTGACTTATAATGTACCCAAAAAGGGCTGTAAATTTTATTATTTTATAATGTACATATTCTGTATGTATGATTAATTCAGATGAGTGATCATCTTGTTGAGAATATCTTAGCATTTTGCTACACAAAAACAACTCCCACCACTCGCGCTATTTGGCAACTTGTTGGTTAGTAACTCCAGGAGGCCTCGAGGGTTTAGAATTCTCACCTCCCAGCCAGGCAATCCAAGTTTGATCCTGATAGGACTGGGCCTGGATTTTTCGCATGTGGGAAATGTGACGGTCGTTGCAGTTTGCCGGCGAGTTTTCTCGAGGACCTCCAGTTCCCCCTACTCTCTCATTCTGTCCCTGCTCCATACTCATCTCACCTCGCCTCATTCAGTATCAACTCGTAATGACAACATGTAACGTGTACTAGCTATGTGTATCTGTGAGGCTACAATAAACCAAGTATTACAATCTACGACAGTGTTTGTTTTCTGAGCGCTCTTGGCACTCCCCTGAGAAAAAAATATTTTGGGTTAAGGTGCTTGCAGGCAGAACTGTAAAACCCTGACCAAGCCAACAATAGCAGGGTGGTGTCCAACCCAATCTATATCCCTAATTTGTTCACACCTCATGCCAGATGACATCAAAATAAAAACTTGCTATTAATGAATACAGTGAAATCTCAGTATAACGTACTTCAGTATAAAGTACTTTTCATTATAAAGTACATCATTCCAAACACCTAGAAAGAGTTTTTCATTTAGTAACTGTTCAGTTTAAAGCATTTTCAATATTAAGTTCCCTTCAAGTACTTTGTAATGAGATTTCACTGTACAACTACAGTGCATCCCGCCTAAGAAGTTCCCCTCTAAGAAGTTTTCCCGCCTAAGAAGTTCACATTTTGCAGTCCCTTGAAGATTACCATATACTTACATGCAATTACAACCCATTTATAAAGTTTAAATTTAACAATCACTTTCACTCATTTCCCCTGTAAGACGTTCACCGAAAAGTGTGCCATGCCCGTAAGTATTATTTATTTTCCTAGGTCCCGCAAAATTTCTAAAATACCCACAAGGTTAATCTGGAAGAATAATAACCAGGATGAAGAATGTAAACATCCAAGAAAACAAGATAAATGTTCTCGAAGCAATGCATTTTATTTCTGCATCATGAGAGGCAATTGAGGCAAGCACAATTGCAAATTGCTTCCAAAAAGCAGGGTTTGGTGATTCTGTGGGTGACACTGATGAATCGGCAAAAAGCAGCTCTGTGTGTGCTGAAGCTTGGACACTTTTGCAACAGAAGCTCAACTTTACCAGCAAATTTGAGGAGTATGTAACATCTGACGATTCCTTGCTTCCGTGTGAGCCACAGTCAATCTGTGATTTGTGCAAGGAGAGGAACGTGAGGAGCAAGGAAAGAAAGATGGAGGAGGAGAAGAAGAAGAATGGGAAGAAGAGGATGTTCCCTAGAAACCACCAACACACACAGAAGCCCTAGGGTACAATGAACATTTGAAACATTATGTTAAATCAACAGAAAATGTGCCCAGCGATCAATGGAAAAACTTGTGGAGTCTAGAAAGTTACATCATGTCTCAGTCTGAGAAGTGCTTGAAGCAGACCACCCTTCATGACTATTTTCAAAGGAAGTAGACTAATTTCTTTAAAACTAATATTGCAGTGGTAAGAACTTAATGTAAAACTTTTGACAGTATGATGGATTAGTGAAAAACAATAATATGGTGGTTTGCAGAAAAACATTCAACAAAATGATGGGGTATGTTATTGTTTCGTCTTTATAAAAATTATTATCCTTTTGTGTTTTATATTAACATTATTTATATATTTTTGTAGGCTTATTTTCTTTCTTACCATACATTATTCTGAACATTAAAACATGACTGCCATTAACGGTTAAGTAATGGGAGCTACCAAACGTGATTCTGAACCAAATTTTCCATCCTGATTAATGGTTTTGTATTTCTCCTGTAAGAAGTTTTCCCCTGTAAGAAGTATTTTCTGCCACTCCCCTGAAAAACTTCTTAGCAGGGATGCACTGTAGTTAAAAGTTTAGGTGAATGAAAGTAAAATATAAGATGAGGACTTTTCCAAAGGACCTTGTCTCCCCATAAGCCCTGACGGTGAACAAATGTTTGGTAAGGTTGGACTGGACTAAGTGTGTGCCAGCACCTCGTGACATTGACTTGTCCTTCCTGTAAGAAGGCTCTGGCATCGACCTAGTACATACTGATGTCCACTTATAGAGTTGTATGCTGTGGAGGGACAGGTGGATAAAGGAGGATGTCACAGGAAAAATAATTTGCCCTACACACCGAAATAAAATTGTCCTTTGAATGCTATAAAAGTGAAATGCAATAATATCATAACTGTATAAAATACATTTTTACTTAATTAATTTAATAATTTTTCTTAAAATAATTGATACAGCAACCTTCTAAGCCATGAATTTAATCTAGATCTGCTTGAGCAAGATGCATACTGCCACTTTATTCCCTCACATAACCAAAAGTCAGATTCTGTTCTTGAAGAGGGAAGCATGAGAGTTCTGGGAAAAATAGCTTTTCCATTACTTCCCAGTCAGTCAGTACCAAGAACAGGTGGTAGCGGAGTATGTGAACGAATAATAGTGCTAACTCACCTCCACTGCTTTCAACTGATCATCCATGCTGATGCTGGTGTTGCGATGCCAACAAACATGAACTGTTGTATTGCTGCGTTGGGATGAAGCTTTCTCCCTGTTAGAGCCTGGATCCTCACCACATTTGTCAATCACTTCATCTGATGAGCCTGGGAGTAAACATTATACAGGTTTCACATTTGATGGCCATCAATTAAAAAAAAAAAAATAAGAAGTAAATATACATACAGTAAGAAAATAATCAGCTGAAGATTGCAGAAGAAATTATCACTACAAAAAACATGGCCATAACACACAACTGATGAGAGAGTTGTTATTTTTACACAATTTTCAATTGCATAACAATATTACGCAGAGTTAAACTGAAAATTATTGTAAAGGAGTTAGACTTGAATTAATTTAGTTCATGCTTACCTAAGTGCTAACTTACGGAAATACAGTATATCTCTCTTAAGACAAGAATACAAAACTGCTAAATTTGTGACATAAAAAAAAAAAAAAAAAAAAGCTATTTGTCAGAACTCATTTTAAAAAAATTAAAATAAATAATAATAAAAGATACATTTTTTATGTACATTACAATGATAATGTGTTTCGCATAACTTCAATCAATAAACTCTGACACTAAAATAAGTCTGAGAGGTGAACTTTACCATATGGACATACATTTTGTCTTGCATAGTGACTGACATTGCATCATGTAAACAATGACTTCCCTCAGAGCTGTCAAAATCTACTGAATCAAAGCAACTGATAGTATGTATGGCCTTGTACAACAGAAATACTACACCAGGCTTGCCGTTTTAACGGATTTTATCCGTTTTAATGGATATTTAAAGGTTAAAACGGACAGACGGATAATGTTAGATATTCACGGATATTTCTAACATCTGTGTTTGTCAACAATTGACACAAAAATTAGCGACGCACATGAATGGATTAACGAGATTCACTAATCTTTTTCGTGCTTATTTTAAACTTACAAATCTTTCCCTTTATTTTTGCAGAAAAGGTCATGCTATATACAAGCAAATATACGTAAATTTGTGTTTTATTTTATGCCAAAATAAATAAAAAAAGGAAAATTTTTAAAACCCCTTATAATGGCTGCACCCCATATTTTGTGCCAAAAATTTTGGTGAAAACATGCGGCAATTATGTTAATAAATACGTGTATTTACATGTTATGTGCGGCGCCATGATACAAGCAAACTGCGTCTCATTCGAGGCCATAAATAAACTTATGCAGATATATTAATTTTTCAACAATAAGTAGTCAGTTGAACATGTTCGCACTCATTCTACAAATTTTTTCCAAATAGGAAAACGGGTGGAAAGTTTCACTGCTACTTTACCGAAACAGATTAGAAAATAGTTCAGTCTGTAAAAAACATTAACAGTAAATGGTTTCCTGTAAAACATCTCAATTTTTCACAATACTATATAATTTGCTATACATATTAATTTCACTATCAAAATTCTTCAGCAAGAATCTTCTAAAAAACTTCGGAAAAGTATGTAGACGTAAGTTTGAATTATTACAGGATTTTACAGAATTTTTTAATGCTAGTTACAGGATTTTGGAAATGAACTTGGTGGCATGCCTGTACTACACTAATACTACCTCCCACATGGAAGCACGACACATTATTAATGAACAACTCAAATAGCACTCACTGCAAGACTTGAGGCTCAGATACTGCAGCTTGCTATCCAGGCCTTTCTCCTTTGCAACCAGTACAGCAGTACTGATGTCCTCCATCCACTTATCCTTCTCTTCCTGAGTGCTGGCCGCCACAGTCAAAACCCTGTCCACACATGTACACTAGCCATACCACTACCGTATACTTATGTTCCGTACATCTTTAGAACTCAATACATCATGTAACAACTAGCACTGGCAAGACATTACAGTGCTTGGCACTGCCTAATCCAGAGCCCTAGTGAGAGGAAGAATTGGATAAGAAATTACACGTTAATTTAAATTTTATCTGGCTAAGCATCTGTTAAACCTACATAAATGCCATCACTGACCTTTTTCTGTTCATCTCTGTACACCTCATATTGCTATAGGATCATTTACGCTGTTTTTACAATACCCTGAAAACTTTGAGCATACAAAACATTCAAAAACACCAACTCATAAAATTTTTCCACATTATTATTCCTGTAGCAACATTCTCTTCTTATTACTGCAGAAAAAATTTTAGCTGATAGCAATATTTAACCTGTAAATCCCTATCCTTGCTCTCACCAGGGCTCTGGAGTAGGCCATACCCTTAAATGACAACTATGTACTGGAGTTCAACCATAATAACCTTCTACTGTGTTTGTAATACTATTATTGTCACACCAACATCACACTTGCTTCCATCCTGTGCACACTTCTGTATTGTCTGTTTTGCAGCAAACTGCGTTAGCTACTACAGTGAAATCTTTTTAAAATGTTTTTTCAAGGGTCCATAAAATTTAGGCTTCTTAAGAGGGTTAACATCTTAAAAGGGTGAACCTAAAAAATTTAATAAAGATTTATTTTAATCAACTGAAATGTCATTACTTTTTTAGCATACAAAAACTACTGCCATTACAGTGTATATGTTGAGAAATATTTACAAAGTGCACACCTGAATTTAGTAAAACAAATCATATATCGTAAAGGAAAAAAAAACCCATTTTCAACAAATTATAGATGTCCTACGATACAACAGCAAAACAAACTATCCTCAACAAATTGCAGATGTCCTATGATACAACAGCAAAACAAAATTAATTTTTAAGTCTTCTTGAAGAACTTATCAATAGTAGATTCCTGTGCTTTTTTTCCAGAAGCGTGGCTGTATACTGTCTATCCCATGTAAGAATTCTGTATTTTGACAGCAGGTGCTACCAATATTTGTATCACGTGCCAAACACGTGGCCGAATAACATACAGTTTAAAACAACAGGACGTGATCGTATGACCTGTTTGAAGGGTTTGTTGAAAGGGTACGGAGCACAAAGTAAGAATAGCTACCAATCTTGAAGACATAAATACTATTGAAGTAAGGTATGCACTCAACAAAATTAACTGTGAATGCTTAAAGTGAGTACACACAGGCATCCGTCTCGTATAAGGTGAACACCATCTTGTTCACCTCGACATGTAGCAAAGTACATTGTGTGAAATGCCATCGAGCATGCTGGTGGCTAGTATACAAAGACTTGTATACGTGCTAGTGCACTATAGGAGCAGTTCTATTTTTCGTTATCTTTGTTGTACAAGTCAAATGCAAACAAACAGTTTTTTATGCATTTGAATTGTTTTTTAATGAAATGTACTTAGATTACAAAGAAATACAGTACAACTCTGTCATAACGTTTCTGAAGTGACCCGAAAAAGTCTTCTTTATGAATCATGAAACATTATCAAACATTATAAGTAGGTGAAACTTCCCAATACAAAACAGTTTTAGCGACCAAATGAAAGTAACCTTATAACCAGGAAAACATTAAAAGTGAAGACATTACAACAGGGTTCCGCTGTATTTCGAAATAAATAGTGTCTAACTGGACAAAATAAGCACCTGAAGGAATATTTCCAGATCCTGCATCATGTCACTTGAATCAGGAAATTATCCACTGGCAACAATATTTTAGTTCTTACATTTTATAATTTATTTTTGGTATAGGAACAAAAAATATTGGGCAAACTTATCTTAAATATCACAAATGCAGCCTTAAAAATGTATGTACACTCAACATTTAATAATGTTAACCTTGTGCAAGAAAGTTGACCTTGCAAACTGATGAACTAATCTAGTAGAATTCCAGCTTGTATGTTAGCTACTGTTCCTTTTCCTGTACACCACTGATGCTTATATTTATGTACAAGGCTTAAATGTACGGAAATAACTGTACACACGCATACCTGTTCCCACCGTAAATGTTGAAGCAGTACGTAGCTCCTAACTTGTTGTCTGCCTCATCCACCATGACACCACGAAGTGGCATTTGCCCATGAACTTTAAACTGTGCATTTGGCTGGAGACAGCGGTTTGTGTACAGCAAGATGTCTGAAAACTTAAAATAAATAAATAAATAAATGAAAATTATATTATGTGTAAATCATATGCAGCTTGATTTACTGAATACTTTTAAAATGCTCCTTTAATTCTTTACATTACTCTTCTGTTTATACACGAGTGTTGAAAACAAGAAAATGAATTTTTTTTTACTGTAAAGAAATACTGGCTATACAGTATTCTGTTGGGTTATGAAATTTAGTGCATACATTTATTAAGTGGCTAAAACCTTATAAAAAAAAAACCAAAACCCCTACATTTCATCAGCTTTGATGAGTGATGCCAACACTAAAGTAAATCTATGGGAATTTTTCTGCATTTTGCAAAAAATTTAAGATATGTAATGATAGTTATTGTGGAAGCATGCTGTTTGAATTTAGAATGATTCAGCACAAACAAGGTTCTATTCTATCATTTGTTAGGAAACTGTAGTTCTGTCGACCAGTGCAAAGGATGAGCAATCTTTATACATACAGTACTATACCAAGCAGCATATGTAAGCCGTAATTTCCGTCAATCTTTCAACAGCTGATGGCAACAGCCTAGAAGCCGCAGATATTACCGCACATTTATAATACAATGTTTAAAAATTGTGAGTCACCCCAGTACTATTAGCGAGTATACTAAATGCTATGCCTTGAACTCGAAATATAAAAGGCAACAGAGCTTGGAAAACATTAACACTGTTTCATAAAATATTATGTAAATAAATTTAGATCAGTTTTAAGTTGTAAGGTACAATAAAATGAAAAACATTGAAGGGTCAATATAATCTAATAGATTGCAGCACATTATTGCGTTATTACGTCCACAAAATGTCTGATTTTACAGCTGGAATAAATAACAATAAATTAATCTGGCATTCTGGTGACTAATGTTGTTTTACAAAACTATTCCCCCCATTCCATTTACACACACACACACACACATATATATATATATATATATATATATATATATATATATATATATTTTTTTTTTGTGTTGTATTTGCCAAAACCAACCATCAAATGTACAGATTTTCAACCACTCAACAGATTTGTACGAAGAAAACCATTTTATTTAAATATTTTTACTAAAGCACGATACTTTGCACACATTCATTACCACCAAAATTTTTGTAGTCATGTAAAAAATTAGCTAAATTAATAACGAAATGACATTAAAATAGTGAAACCGTCTATGAAATCACCTCACCAAAAGTGATAGAATTATAAAAAAAGTCTCTTTTTTTTTAATTTGAAATATATATTTTTGTTAATGCACAGGACAGGCAAATGGGGTGGTCTAACCCTAGCTCACATGAAATTTGTTCTAAGACGCTTACTTAAAAAGTTAATTTCTAAGCATTTCAAATAATATACATTTATAAATACTGCTACTTAAAATGTGTTGATAAATTAAATGTGCACTGTATCACAACTTTAGAAATGAAATACATTTACTGATTTCTTTAACTCAATTTTGTGTATATTTTTATACTTGCAAACTTTATTATGAATAATAATATTTATTTAATTTTCTTTTATTTTAATTTTTAAAGATAATGCTTTGCTGATATTTTAATTTTAAGACAGCCTGGATTTCAAATTTTCTCTTCGGAAAGCCTTTAAGCCTTTAATGTAATATGAATGATTTAATAACCTCTATGACTAAACATTACCAGAAAATGCATGTAGATTTTATTTATTGGTTGATTTTTGAGAGATGCTAATTTTTGTACACTACATAACATTAAAGGAACAGCCACGCTCAGATAACATCGGACCCGGGTAGGAATCACCACGCTACGTGCGTGATCATGCAGAGGAACCATTCATAGCAAGTACGAGTCCCAAGTTAATTAACGTTAGTTGCCAGGGCCGAAGATAGGTGGTTTTGTAGAAAAGTCAGCAAATAAACTTACATTGTGATGCGTGCAATTTGTAAAATTAAGTCCCTTCAGACTCTCGTTCATGCTGTTATCACTGAGGCTCGTAAGCCGAAGAAAGAAGTATGTTGACACTATGTAATTGTTCTTCCAGATTACCTACTTCAGGTGAGGACCCTGAGCTAAACAGTTACATAATAAAAGGCTTTTGAGATCCTGCAGCAACATACCAAATAGATGAATTCACTGGCAGCAATATGCACATTATTTAACAAGATCCATGTGCCATCTTGTTTTAGGCAAGATTGAAAAACTTATAAAAATTTTTTTTTGCTTATGAAGTGCCCTTTTGTAACCAGATCTCATGCTTTACTGAGGTATATTTAATTTAATAAAAAAGCAGTCAAGTAATTTTAAAATTTTGTAACTTCAACATTATGTACTCGATATATATTTTTTAAAAGACATTTCTCTTTATTTGGACTGGCAGAGGCAAAGTTAGATTAATTGAAACCAATTATTAAAATAAGTTAAAATTTTTGCTCCATTATGTTGGAAGCAGGTAATTATTTAGTTTTAAAATTTTAAACTGACTATTAAATTCTCTCTAATACCAAGTTGGGCAAATTTATTATAATTATTAATAATATTATTATTGATAATTTAAAATCGTCCCTAACGAGTGTCAGTTTAGGGTACATATATGTTGTAGCATTTATTTCAGACTCTGAATTTCTGCCATCTACAGTGGAGTTCTACACTATACACATTACTCACTGATGTAAGTTATATAGGTGATTCGGAATAACGTGAGCACTCAAAAAAACCCTGATTAATTTCTATTTTCTGCCTGTTTATATATTTCTGCTGAATGTACTCATAAATACTGCCACGTACTTTTATTTACATAGGGTTGGGCAATGTTTACAACATCAAACTGCTCTGATAAATTTTATCTACAATACCTATTCATTAAATGCACTGGGGCTGAATACAAGATATAGTAAAAAGTAATTGTAGTTATAAATACCTGCCAGTTAACGTCTTATAATACTGGTTAGTGGTTTCTGTCCATCGACTAATTAATACAACATGCACTATTGCCGTTACAAATCTCGTAAATGCTAGCATAGTTTATTTTAATTTATATCTCAAAACCGCCCCTAAAACACACACGACACATGCAATTCAAGAATTCAAGTTTCGTTCAGTTCTACTGCCACGAACGACGCATGTAACAGAAACAATAAATAACATATTTTCTTAATATGTGAAATAAAATAGATGTTGTTTCTAGTTTAGCAAACGTAAAACATAATTTACAGAATACTGATGGTTTCACATCATATGGCAATGATATTCATAGCAATTAACAATACTTTTGAATGTGTATATAAGCACAAAGGACAGAAGCGACGCCGCAAAAACGGCGAAAACCTAACTCTGATGCCACCTGTCTGGGAATTTTGAACTGTCTGAAGCGCAGAGCAAGCGCTAACGTGCAAAGTGACCTGAGGCTGGCGATAGAGAAACATTCTTCTGGCACCAATTGAGTCTAATTATACTGTAAGTAGAAATGTCAATAAGATCATAAATAAATATTTTGAAGTATAATTATATATATAATTATATACAGAGAGGTCAATTTCATCTGATGTTCTTTCACTAATGTTCTATTCAAATAGAAAAATACATGGAACTACGTGCAATGAATTGCTACCAACCAAACAAGCAGTAAAGTAACTCTTGTTGATGGTGGCATATATGCAGTAACTGCTAGGGAATTTTTTCAAAGGTTAAATCTTTAGTGCTCACTTTATCCCGAACGATCTATACAAATATATTCTTTCTCTCTGCCAACTAGTCAGATAAGAGTACTGCATTATGTTGATAAACAAAAATTAGCTGATTTTAAAGTAGCCAGTGATATGAAATATGAAATTATCTTACAAACAAATAATGCTGTTAACTTAGAAATTTAAACAAGCATCAAAATATTACGCAACATAACTAGGAATGATGTAATACAAAAAATTAGTAAGGGCCAGTTGTACCAACACCAGTTAGTGGTTGGAATAAATTTTATTCTCGTGTAATCTATAAACGCGTTGTATGAACTCTTGTTATCACTAGCCAGAGAGTTTATCCTTTGGCTAGCTAACCTGCCGTGGAAGAGCCCGATTAATACTTAACAGGAGAACACTGGTGACTGGCGAGCGCGAGATTATTTAAAAGATGGCAATGACAGTTGCGAAATATTCTGTGACTTGATTAAGTTAACTCAAATATCATACTTTGTGTGAAGTCATATTAATCTAAGATAGTTGCATGAAACTATAACTGAGTGCGAATTTATGGATTGAGGTAAAGAGAAAAAAATCAAACTGTGTAGGCGAATCTGTCTTCGAAAAAAGTGTTTATAACCAAGCAAATTCATGTACATAAGGAGACAAGATACAAAACGACCTCCTGTGCATGAGCGAGTTCCCGGGCACCAGCAAGGGGAGCCCTCCTGCGTCTCTCACCCTGACGCGCTTTATTTCACGTGTAAGTACAACAGATTTTCTTTTGTTTACACATGCAGGATCTTGTGTTTGTTTACTTTTTATGAGCTCTTTTGTGTTTTCAGTTTGCTGGTGGCTATATACCCTGTTCCCTAGCAGGGCAGACCTGAGTAAATCTGGCGAAGAGATGAGTTAGAGATTCCGGAAATCTGTAGGTTGGACTCACTCCAGGTTTTCGAACGGTTCTTCAACTCCTTTGAGCAGATCGAGAAAGTTTTTTGGCCCAAGGGATGATGGGAAGGAGGGGGAGACTGTTGGGGTTTCCGAAGCATGAAAAGCAAAAAGAGATAGTAGGAAGTCCTCCGAGTTGCACATGCAAGTGTAAGGAACCTTATTCTAAAATATAAAGTACCACTGTATCTAATTAGGTAAAAAAAAATCATTCAGCATTTGGGAACGACTGATGTGACAGTATTTGTTGGAAGCATGACAGAAAGTGTTAAATTATATGAAACAATTTGAAATAATGTAAAATATTGGTTTAAGGCTGTAAGAACATGAAAAATTAATAATTTTATTTTGGCACGTAATCATGTTAGTTTTACAGTCATTACTAGTGACTGCAATACTCTCATTATGAAAAAATTTTAGCTTCCAAAATTTGCCCTCTACGGTGATGTACTCCCCACTAAATCCAACTGGCTTAATGAAATTAAATAATTTTCACTTAAATATAAACAGATTACATGATAAAAATCATAGAAACAGGATGCCACACAATTTTGCATTTGTGAACATTTGCTTACCATCAAGGATTTTTACTAGATTTTTTGACAATTTTTTAAAATACAAAAAAAAAAAATGTTATTCTGGGTTTTTAAAACTTTTAGCGAATAGTCTGTAACATTTAATACCAGTGTTAATGATTTAATTTTAGATAACCAACTGATTTGGGGAGGGACTGGGGAGGAACTAGGGAGGGACTGCATCTCTATAATGTGAAAATTTTGACTTTGACATGCCATTACGGGAATAACATGCAAGCTAAAATTTTTTCATTGCAGTAACTAGTAACGACTATAAAACTAACAACATTGTGTGCAAAAATAACATTTTTCATTATTCAACTGCCTTAATAACTTTAAATGCTCCATACAACTCAGTAAATTTGTATAACTTCCATACCATAACAACAATTAATTATATACAGTATCGAATTTATAAAATATAAGAAAATCTTTCATTGTACACATACATTTCAGTAGCGTACTCGGTAAGGCACTTGTTCGGTACGTCATGTGTTATAACCTTCTTCAAGTTTAATTTTTACATAACGAAGATCTATTTAAAATTATTTGGGTGCTAGACAACACAGTAATATTAAGCATTTTCCCCTGAGGCCTACTGTAGTCAGTAATTCTTTTATTTTCTTCTGGTTTTTCTATTACAATTTTTCATTTAGACTGACACTTCTTTCACCTAAACCCTAAACTTTTCATCAAATTATGCAAATACTCTCTGGTACAATTTAAAACCCCATAATCTCATAATGCCCTGGTCAAGTGTTGGAACTCACAGCATAAAACTCGTGAATTTTCCACCTTATAGGCCAGCGTGTGAAGTCATCAACTTCAATTCATTTTTTTTTTCTGCTCCTTATCCTTCCACGTGGGTGTGGGAAAGCTTAAACTATTTTTGCTTTTAACTTTACATTCTGTTAAAATATTTTCACCATTATCTGTGAAACTCCTGTTCCAACACTTGTCGCTCCGGCAACATTGAATTTCAAATTATGTAATCGCTTTTGTTCTTTGAAACGTGTCGCCACATCATAAACTATTTCCCATGCCTGTCCCCGCAACGGTGTGCCACGTGAAATCCGTGACTTATGTCCTGACGTCGATGCCATGCATGAGATGGATCATGTAAACTGGATCATATGTAGCCATAGCAGACCGATGTTCCCCAGAAGCTTGTGAAAGCTCAACTAACTCCCACCCTGGCCGACAGCATCAGACACATGCCTATTCCCTCCTTCCCTCAGCTCTGCGCAGGTTATTTTCTATCTCGTCTCTCTATAGTATCGAAACGTATTATTATGAATGTGTACTTTGTGTAACCAATGTTACTTCCAAATTAGTTTTTCATCATTTAAAATTAAAATTGTATTGATTGCGATTATGATTTAAGCCACTTTTGACTTTAACAATATTAATGTTTCATGCCTAAAGTAACCTCAAATTGTGTAGCTTCTCGTGCATGTACAAGGATGTAGGAAAAATTAAGTTTCATATTTATAAGCAACAGCGGAACATCCATAAAATTATTGTTACAAGTACTGTATGTTGTAGTTGTGTTCTAAAGTAAGGGAATACAAAAGTTATTTAATGTCAGGGTTTTATAATTCAGTGTGGTAGATACTTTTTTAATTTTTGTTGATTGGCAAATGTTTGTGAATAATTACATGCTAACATTTGAAATGCAAGTGTAATAGTTTTGTTTAACAGATTTTTTTAATATAATTTAAGAAACTGATTTTTAACTCCGAGAAAGTTTAGCAACTCGTATGAAGTAGTATTTATAAGTTCATTTCCTGACATAGGCCTACAAGTGGCTTTCGTCGTTTAGCGAGTAATGAATAAAATTTTGATTTATATACATTACCATATTTCAAAACAATTCAGTGCTAATGTGTTGCACATGTCATTCATACAAGGACTACAACAAATTACTGGCTTTGCAAGAGTTCACTTAAGTTGATTTGATTTGTGTAGACAGCAAACATGTTACGTGAATATATTTGAAACAGTCTCAAGAAAGGCTATGAACTAAAAGTTAAATTCTTCAATCTTTTGAAATTAAGATAATCCCAACAGAATCATTTTTAAATAAACACATGTTCAATTAAAATTTTTATAATTTCATTGCATATTTTGATGGTTATGTTAATTTTAAGTGTAGTATACATGGTACTTGTGTTGTAATAACTTCAATATAGCCTAATACAGAAAGAACATGTCATAAAACTTTATTATTTCACATCTCACTTGAAAAGATTTAATTTTTCGTATGTACTTTGTAAATAATACAAAAATATATAAACATTGCATGCTTGCCAAAATACATACAAAAGCACCACCAAACCTCTAGACATATTGGTAGCTAACAAGGAAATAAAAATGGCTGATACAACATAGCTAGATGCTTAACAAGAGATAAAGTAAACATAGTGTTAGCTAACCATCTGTTAGTTGGAAGTTGATACAACCGGCCCTAACAGATAAACATAATATTTAATAAGGGACAGAACTCGTCATAATTCTGATGGCAATAGAAAAAAGTTCTATCTTGAAAAAAGACATTTTTTATCAACAAATATGTTTGTTGACCCAACAAATGTTGCCTACCTATTAAAAAGGTAAATATTAAAAATATACATTAAAGATCATACATTTTTCAATAGTAAATACCCATTAATAGTTTTCAAATTACAGAGATATACTCACTAGAAAGAACATCCGTTGTTGGTAACCTTTCCGGGAATGTTTCAGCAAGCACCCTTGTCTCAGGAACTCCCTTTCTGTTTGAACAAGGCTGTCAAATCCTGATATGTCTCTTTGCAGTTCACACAACTGCACAAAATTCTCCTGCAAACAAATTTACAACCAAAATGATATACAAGAAGAAAGTAAAAACTTATGTAATAAACTTCTCTTGTCACAATTCTGCACCTACATCCTCTCATTACCGACAATAAGACACACCTACGGAGCCCTATATCCCGACACAAGTTGTCTTTCCAGAGCTAAATAGCAACAAATTATCAAAAAATAAAAAAAATTAAAAGTGTCTCAGCCAATTAGGTATGGAAGGTTTGTAATTAACTTATTTTCTTCATACTGTACGTAAATTGTATGAAACAACGCAAACTTTATCCTTGCACAATGCATCAAACATTATACAAAAAATATCAAAACTGATTACTTAAATTCTTCGGAAACATCCAAAAAAATTTTCTAAATAATACAAAAAATTCTTTCTTATATTAACAAAAAAATTATGTCGGAGACAAAAATTTTTTACGTTCTACATAGCAAAATTACACCTACAAAAAATTTTTCCTAAGATTGACACGCTGTGTTAAGAATATGGAAAACAGTTGTAAACTGCAATATCATATATTGACAGCTAACTTCGTGCTACTGGTACCCAGTAGTTATGAAAAAATGGAGTCTTGTTTTCTTTGGTAAAACATAACTGATCTTGAGTGCTACGTACCGATCTCTTCAGTATTTCAGGGACGGTTATCACAGTTTCTGCCAGCCTGTTTTGGGCAGCGTAGCATTCATTGTAGTCAGGATGATCTCTTTCGTAATGCTGCAGCAGACCTGAGCAGATAAACAATTGCATCAGGGGTGAGCTGCAAATACAGCACATCTGTTGCAGTAGATCTGACACAGCTCAAACTTACGGTCAAGTAAATTCTGATAATGCAGCAACCTCTGGAGGGGCTTCAAGATGAACGATGTCAGCGGCAAATAACACACCTTCTGAAGCTCAAAATCTCTGTATAACTGCTCAAACTTCTTGTTCAAGCGGAATGCCGTATCCAAGCGTTCCAACACTACAAAGTGTTTTTCCAAATACTGATGATACCTCTGCAATCAAAAAGTATCATACACAATAAATTCAATTACATTACATATTTACAAACACTGCAGCGAATAATGTCAACAAATTACAAAAAAAGGCATTCAACATGGGGTTTACAGCTAGCGATAATATGTACATTCTGTAATGAGACATTTAAAACTTGCTATTGCATTATGATGCAGTAGTGCATTAGTGTTCAATGAAACCACAGCAAAATACATTTCCATATTTTATTGGCTTATATTTCTGCTGCCAGATGTAAACTGAAGAACCCAAAACTAGGTAATACAAATAGGTGTTCTCATAATAAGAATGCAGCACACAATCAGAGCTGTCAGTATAAATTCTGTATTAGGACACTCAGAAAGTATGATATAGTACATCCCTCAAAACATGAATAAAATATTAAAAAAAAAAAAAAAAAAACAATATTATTTCTCCACGTATTTTCATTGTTAGAAGAAAGTGAAAACAATGCAATACTGAATGGTGTTTTTTACTATTCCGGGTACGTTTGTAGGTGCATTTTTATATGTTAGGAAATCCATGCTTGGCTTAGTACTTATATGATAAAAATATGCAGTTTTTCCCAGAGAAATGCATTAACTTATGTTGTAGTATCAGTGGAGAAAATTGGAATCACATAACAGAACAATGGCGGAAGTAGTTTGCAAGAAAAAAGGCAAACAAAAAGACAATGTGCGATAAAACAGAGCAGATATATGACATTTCAAATAAAGTGAAACAAACCAGTAGCTGATGTTAAGTGAATTAAAGTATCAAAGTGCAAATGACACAATATTGGAACTATTTTACGAGAGGTGAAGTTTAGGATATCCCCCCACTACGTACTTCATGTTGCAGTGTGTTTAGTGTGTTTGTAAATATGATGTTTTATTATAAAACTATTCCACATGTGCCCACTGTGCCAATGTATGAAAAGAAAATACACTTTGGACAAGTATGGAATGTTATCGTTAAGACAACATGCTCCTTAAAAACACTATTTCTTAGCTCTCCAACATAGCTAAAAACTGGCTTTTCAGACTGCTGTACTTCAAATTATACTAACCGGATGTATGTGAAACTCTGATACAAACATGCAGACGTTACACCAATAAAATTATATGGTCATTGCTTAAAGTCCCATAGTAAAAATGGATCTGCGAGAATCTTGTGTGCTAGTTCAGCGCTTGGCTCGTTGTGGCGATATAGCATTTGATGCATGCGTCAAGGTTGCCCTTATAGCTCTCGTCACTTCTGAGTCTCTAACATGCATGCAGATGGCACCCTTAAGCGAGGACTTACGGTACGTTGACGTCCCACCCGTGGGTGGCTGAAATACTACGCACCCACCTGATCTCATCACTGATCATAGATCCAGAAATAATCATCCAGCAGGATGATGCCTAACCATACACAGTGCAGGCTGCCATCATTATCTCCAAACACAGCAGTGGCCTGGCTACTCCCCTGATAAATCAAGGGTGCGTGTGACAAAACCTGCCATCGTGGCACAGTGTTAGGGACTCGGAACACTCCGTCCAACAACTGTAGACCAGTCTGCCGCACGGCAATGTCCAGTATCTGTTGGACTCTATGCCAGATCTTGTGTATCACAGAGTCACAAGGTGCATTTCAGTGTTAACGATGACTACATGGTGCCAAATAATTCACGTGTAATCTTGTTGCTGCTCCGGTTTATGTTCTGTGTTATTACCAATCTGTATCACTACTTGTTTTGATGGTACCATCCTATGTATCCTTATGAAGGAATTGTTTCTATCATCCAAAAATGCATGCTTTACTTTTAAAACCCAATTAAAACAATACTTATTGCAATTACCATACCTTCAAATTTCTAAATCATAATATTAACACTTAGCAGTAATTTTTTCTAAAGTAATATTACCAGATAGCCAATATAACTATGCTACATGCATCATACAATACCTTACTTATGAGGGTGTTTACTGCTTACAAACAGCAAAGTTTAAGTTTTGCCAAAGTGTGTACCAAAATTTACTACACACACTTACATGAAAACAGAGAATAGGTTTTGTGCTAGAAAATTAAGGAGTTACACAAGTTAGGAAAACCGGTTGTGAGAGGAAAATCTTACAGGTAAAACAGCAAGGTTCTTGAATATAACATCTCCAATGCGCTGGTGGTCTCCTTTCAGATGAGCATTGTTTCGTCCCTCCCACGATGCAAGCCTCTGCTCTATCTCACGCAAGAAACCACAGTGATACTCATAAATTGGATCAACCAGAGCAAACAGCAGATTGAGTACATCATCAGGCATCTCGTCTTCTTCTTTGCTCACTTCATCACGAAACCACTGCAAGTGAAAAGATAACTGTTGTTAGCATGAATATAGGTACCTAACTAATTCATATGTAAATTGTAAAAGCAAGTAAAAATTAAATATTGACACTTACAACAGTCTGATTGAAATAACTACATTCAGGATATAAGACACTAATCATAATGTAATTCAAATATACCACTGCCATCACATATCAGGAAACTATTACAAAATTACATTAATACCATATGTGAACACATATATTTGGTAATAAATTAACAACAAACATAATTAGTGTAGAACAATCACTTACCAAATTTATTACTTCCAAGTCCTTCCTGAAAGTTCTTTCTGTCATCAACAGTTCTTTGGCAATGAAGTAAGCCTTGTCAGTGGGATATTTCTGAAACGCAAAATGATGTGCTTTTGTTAAAATACAAAACTTTAGACAGAGCATCACGAAAATTTAACTATTGATGCTCGTAGAATAACCACTTTGTAATTGGGACAGCTTCCTTTGTTAAAGGAAGCATTTTGGGTTGAAACAAGAATTGAAATCAACTCGTCCTAAAAATATTTAACAGCAAAATACCTAGTCCTCAATGGACACAAGTTTGGAATAAATGAGTGTTAGAACACAGTAGATTCCAGTGAATATGGTATCATGAGTCTAAAAACATTTATTTAAAAAAAGTTATTGTGATAAATTTATTTTCGTAACCCAAAATAAAAAAAAAAAAAAAAAAAGAGAAAAAAGAACTTTGACCGGAATTATATCAGATCACTCTCATTACACTAATGCAATTCAGGTTTAATTTCTGGCAGGTTTATTCAGCTCTTACTACATTGCATGTGACAAATGTGATACACGTTGCTATTGGACGGTGGGTTTTCTTGGGGTACTCCCATTTCTCCACCTTGCATGTATGTTGCAGCATCTTAGATCTGAGACTGTGGCCAATTTCCTATGCACATTTTTACACAAAGCAAACACTTGCAATGCAGTAAATACATTATAAACTTTTCACTTTATAAACTTGTATGGGAAAAAAAGGCATGGTCACTTTATCCCATGATTTTAAAAATATATTTTCAAGCATCATAATATTGATATCAAAGATTCATTACACTGTTTAGACCTTAATATTTTCATACCACTAAACCTCACCGTTTTTTGCTCCCAAATTATAAGAGATTTTGTTGTAAAATAAATGAAAAATTAATGCATGTAATTTGTTTTGTGGACATATGGTGAATTATTTTGTAAAATACGCACCTACATACATTTGTGTGCTGTACCACAGGACACAGTTTTTTATCTTTATAAATCATTCCAAAAAATTAACTGAGGTCTTTTCTCAAATTAGATAAAAACTACCAAGTATGATCTTAACAAAAGTGTTGCATGATGCAAGTTTGAATTTGTCACAAAAATGTATAAAAATCTAAAAAATCAGTCATCATTCATTAACATGAAAAAAACAAATTTTCAAAATAAACAAAAACATTGAGTGAAAATACCATACCTTACATACAATTTCAATTTTCACGTACTAGTTAATTTGTGCCTATTTGCACCAATTATTTAACTATAAATATGGGATGGAACTGCACTTGATAATACCTAATTCTTCTTGATGGCTAATCATTGGAGTCAATTCATTATGTCTCTTTCATACTGTTGTGATAAAAATGAATGGCACACAATCTTGCTGTGTTGGCATTTATTTTATCTGCTCATTCTCATCCAGATGCCCAATCCTTGTGTAGCTCTAAATGTCTGGGAAACTACGATTAAAACCGTAATGCATGTTACTATAATTATTACAATGACAATGTGCTACTGCACAATATATATTATTTTTTGCAATTGTAAGACATATTAAAATGTCCACCGACTGAGCTTTGTTTCCAGAACACAGCCAAAGTATGCGGTTCGGAGAGGTAGAAGTGAACCAGTTGTCCGCACTGACACATAACCAACGCAGTCTTGTGTGTAGGGAATGTAGAGTCAAGCACTCACAGAGTGGTACCCCAAAGCATTGGGAAGCTATAAGTTACTTCAAATTCTAATCAAGAGCAACTTGACCGAATCAAGGTGCCAACTCATTTTTCCAGCATCTAATTCTTATTTGGAAGAAGAAGAAACTATACACACAAGCTTTATATTAAAACTTCAAAATGCAATAGAGAACAAAAGTCATACAGTTTATTTATGACCCCTGCTATCAATGTAAGTGTACTTAGGAACATGGCAGATCTCATTTGTAATAACTTTGTGTCTTCACTGAATTGTACATTAACAAATGACCACATAAAACTAGAATGGAAAAAATTAATTTGCATATTTTTGTATTTTTTTTTGTACGTGTTTTTATTAAGGATAATTTTAGACGAATGAAAATACTGCAGAGTAGCATTACTGAAGTAAACTCAATCAGCTGTTGACATGCTAAATGTAGGAGTAATTACACAGCTCCCACATAAAGGTTTTAAAAAAGATAAAGCCTGAAAACCTGTAAATTTACTTACAAATATAATTAGAGCTTTCATTTGCTAAATTTAAAATACAAATGCAATAAAATAATGATCTATTATCCACATACGGTGAGAATACTTGCATTACATTTCAATTTTTTTTATTTATAACATTTATGCAAACAATTAACAATTTTAAAACCTGAAACAAACACAGAACTTACAAATAACAAAAAAATTAATGGCAAAAAAAAAAAATACTACCTTTCTTCTTGTATCTACTTCGCCTTCAATGATAGCTTTTTGCATCGACACCATTTCTTCCTTAATAATGCCTTTCTGTGGTGTTAACTCAGGTGACTTCGTTACATCGTGGTTGGCATCACTGAAAGAAATATGACTTTTAAACGTAAGACTAACATAAACAATTTATTTATATTGGTTATACTGGCCGATAACTAAACACAAATTAACATGATAGCATTTAAAGACAAAGAAAATCATATACACATAAAAATGTGAATACCTTATTATAAGTTTCAAACTTTTAAAAGAAGACCGTCCATATTAAGAGAGACACTATTTAAAAAAGGTACTTTGTGAGTCAACACAACTTAAAGTCCAGTAAATTGTACACACCTTCGAAGATGACTGACAACAGTAACAGTCTTGTCCCAAATTCATCCGTGCTCAAAGTTCCCCATGGTAAGTATGGTATGGACATGTTGAATGAATTTGGGAGACTTTTATTTTTATTTTCTCTAATTACCCAATGTGAGTAAAATACTATTCATTAAATGTTATGTAGACATTTATTATTTAGAATTTATTGCAAGAAATTTCTTTATTTACAGCTAACATAAATGTGAAAAACAGTGTAACGTCCCAAAGTCACCTGCTTATGGTAATAAAATGATGTAACTTTTTTTATTTGGTTAATGTATTGTTTATATTATCGAAAAGGGTGGCCATTTGAATATGTTTTCTTGTTCACATGAGATATCTACACTAACCATGCATCTGAAATTCACCAAATTTGATACAGCAAATTGATATTAACATATGTTATGTATATCATACTCAGTTTTAAACACAGGATGATTCAGGATAGATCGATATACTATCACGTGAAGTTTATGAAAAAGTAAATAAAAAATGTGTTTCCAATGTTTCCTTGAAATTAATGATGATTGATGAAGTTTAAACAAATATTACCTTTGATATCTCGTGTGATCAAATACTGTCCCAGTGGCCACTATTGTATGAATATGAGCATTGCATGAATAAAATATGTGAAATTCATCACCTTACTGATTACTGTGTACAGAATTTGATAAAAATAGAAAAATTCTTTATGCAACATGTGTGAGTTCAAAAAATTTGTTTTTAAATATCTTATAAAAAACCATTTTAAGTTATCACCATTACGAAAATATAAACATACATAAATCAACTTTGGCTACTAGGTACTATATTTGTACCAAGTTTCATTACATTCTCTCCGTACGTTCAAAAATTTATTTTTTAATGTTGGGGAGAAATTGAGAAACACACAAATGGACAACAGAAAGCAGGCTTTAAAAAAGAAAAAGAAGAAAAGAAAAAAATAGCTTTTGTGACCTTGCATACGTATACACGTCATTACGGTGACTGTCTGCTCAGGGCACTGAGTGGTTTGCAGAGCTTTGGCCAATACATGATTATTCCAAAACTGCTCAACGAACATAAGCGACCCCTGCTTAGGAATATCATTCAAAGAATGTTATATATGTGTGTACCAATTTCAGTTTCACCAGTAATCATTAAAGCATATTGTCAAGCGGCCAAAATGGCTAAAATGTGCGGTGCTTTTCAAGCATTAAAATCTTGCTGCGGAATCTTTTATAGGGTACAGACGTGTACAACTCACCTTTATCGTTAATATTACATCTATGTTTTGTAGAGGCGAGTTGTAGGCTAGGGTAATGCATGATGTGTGTGCTGTCTTCTCGACCTTACCACTTCCTCATTTCAAGGCCTCGAACGCACAAGAGACGTCCACCCAGACAGCCACTTCAAAAAGTGAACTTACTTTTTTTTTTATTTTGCACAAGAGATGGTGTTTTATTTTTAGTACTTAAACTTTGAAAGTTATATTAGGTAATTAGTAATGTATAGTACTATATGTATTATTACTTTAAGTTTAAAACAAATTGAAATGTAATACATTACATTTTAAATGCAAAAAATAAATGTGTTTCTGTTAAACATCTGTTGGAAATCACTGATACCTGTTCTATAAAAAGCACTGCCCAGCATCGTCTTCACTTGTTTATAGTCTCACACGGGACAGTAAATAATAAGCATTGACTTATTCTATACCATCTCACTGCTTTTAAGAATATGGTTGTGCATTAAGTATCAGCTGTTGCTTTTCTAGCACTTGTGTAGAACCTGATGTTTAGGAATACCTGCCTAAATCTTCGAAAATGTCAGTCCTCATCTTCACTGCTTTCTTCACCATAAACATTTCAGTATCCAAAGTAGTAAGGGCAGTTCTGTATTTCACATGTCACTTCATTACTTCACAACATGTAACTAACAAAACTATTTGTTATTTTTGTGAAATGAACGACACAGGAATTAGCAAGCAAATAATCAACAAGATAGAGTCATAATTCTTCAAAAGCACTTTATTCACTTTTTAAATAAGGGAAAACTAAATGTATCCTATTGCCTAAATTATGTAGATGACAGGATTTTGTTATATGTTTACTTCTTAAATAAGATAGATTAAATTTACTTTTACTGCCACTAAATCATTTGTTAAAATAACACCAAGCTTTTACTGTGTTATTTTTGTCTTTACCACTTTCTTTCGTTGCAGGACCGGTTCTGCACTTCACAAGATTTGCAAGGACTTTGCTTCCATGTTTGTACTTACTCAGTCTGTCAATTAACACGCATGTAACAGTGAGATGATACGGATGATCTAGGAATGCTTGATTTACTTTGAAGTACTTCATGACTTTCTTCCGAGGACTTATTCTTAATTGGATTTAACTTCAATTTAAATTTCTAGCAATACTTTACTATTGGATATTTTTCTTCTTCCACTGATTCTGTAATATCTAGTATGAAATTATGACTGTAAATTTCAGCACAATTCAAAATTGTTTTTGATGAGTCCAGGGAAGAAAGGACCACCAGTTGTAAACTGTCATTGTAGCAATGTTCTAACACAATCACTTAAGCTTCTAAAATATGTTTGTTCTGTCCTGGGCCAGCACACCCTTCCTCGACTCATGTGAAGATTCGACGTGTGTGGATTGTTTATAAGACTGTGCAGCAATATTGTCAGCATGATTTGAGAGTGGCCATGTTTGAACTGTGTGACGTCGGCCCTCGTGCCGTATTTGAAGTGCGCTCCCGCCCCCGTCGGCCTTCGGCCCTCCTCGGGCGTTTTCGGACTTCTTCGTCGCCTCCCCTCTCTTCGTGCCTCATACCCTCCCTCTTCCCCTAACTTTACTTGGCTCTTGGCCGTCTGCCTCAGAATCAGTCTGGGTCCCGTCGCCGCCTTGGGAAGGTCTCCTTCTCCGATCTGTTACCTCGACGCTCTGTCGGCACGCACGTAATTTGGCAAGTCTCTCATCTGTTGTGTTTTGTTGGGTCGCACGTTCTGGAGGTTCGCTTCCAGATCGGTAAGTCGCGTATTATCCCTTTTAGCTTCTTTCCATTTTCTTTTTGGTTTTGTTGTGCGTGGCCAGCGAAGTGTCGATGTGGCACGAGCGGTGGAGCTTTGGTAATTATTTATTGAATCTCCCTGTTTTTCTTGTAATGTAACTGATCAATTCTTGATCTATTAACAATACAAATTTTTGTAATTTTGTCATGCACGCCTGTTACGTTTGTACAAAACACGCATCACATTTGTTAAGACATGATTTTCTATTTCACTTATGGTGATGTACTTACCCTGTGCATTGTTCTATGTTCTTAAATGTGGGCCAGGTGTTGTCTAAGAACCCCTGCTCAGGACGGACCTGTTTGTGGGGCATTATTGTTTGGCCGTCTGTGTGTGTTACCAGATATGGGCACAATACCTGCGTAACTCTGCTGGGGTTTGATTCCCAAGTTATGATCATGTTTAACCCTTTGCTAACCTTTTGTTTTGTGGGTGTGCCACGCCATTGAGGAAACAAGCAATCAGTTTTTGTGGTGCGGTGTGTGTTGTTGATTGTTCACGTCAGGATGCTTGCGTATATTTTTGGCTTAACTTTTGTAATAATGGCCTGTGCAGGCACTAATGATTCTGTGCTTCATTGAAGATACCTCGACTGCGACAATATTTGCGTGAATCGGGTGTAGAGCTTTTTGATAGTGAGGGCGTAATAGCTTTGTGCATACGAGCTATTGCTTATGTCAATTCCCTGTGGGATGTTGGCAATTTGCAAATGCGAGAAATAGAGACTGTTGGTGAGAGTCCGATGACGGTGTCCCAAACTGCGTTAATGGGGCAATTGAATGCGGTCGATGTGTTGCGAATCGTGCAACCTGATGATGTGTTGCATTTTCTGGTTGCTGTTGATCACATGTACAGTAGTCAGCTATCTGCAAACAACCAGTGTTCCATTTTGTTGTGTTTGTCAGCTAGGGTTGAGGGCCATGCGGCAACTATTTTGGGAGATGTCGTGTGAGCCGATGGCTGTTATGAGGTGTTTAAGGCGTGCCTGTTGGAGACAGCTGGTCCCTATAGTATGTGGTCGCTGATGAAGAAATTATATGTAGATCCTTTTTAGCGTCCTGAGGAATTTGTGTCGTCATATATTCAGGATGTTAAAAGCTATGCCGGCGGTATGAATCTTAAGCGTGCGTCCGTCAAACAGGCCCGTGTCGAGCAGGGGTTCTTAGACAACACCTGGCCCACATTTAAACACATAGGGACAATGCAGGGTAAGTGGATCACCATAAGATGTGGTACGAGCAGTGGAGCTTTGGTAATTATTTATTGAATCTCACTGTTTTTCTTGAAATGTAACTGATCAATTCTTTGTCTATTAACATTACATGTTTTTGTAATTTTGCCATGCATGCCTGTAACGTTTGTACAAAACACGCATCACATTTGTAAAGACATGACTTAGGCACAGTTCCTATTACAGTTTTTTTATTTTTAAAAACTGTTCTCTGTTTGTTTGGTAGCATTTGACTATAGTCGAATATACAAGATGCACCAAATTAACTGACTGTATAAACACTACGTACATGGCTTTCTCACTTAAAATTAACCAAAAACAAACTATTTACAAAAAACAGATATTTAAAAAATTTTTTACACTTTCTTGACCAAATTACAATTTTTTATCCCACAACAAAAGAGTTAAATATGTCTGTCACTAGTGTTTAATGTATCAAATCTTGTTTCATTCAGAATTACCAATCACCTGACTTTTTGACAACAGCGTTGATACAGTACCTACCACTTGCTGCCTGCAAAAAAACAGCGTGGACTAGAGTGGGCAAGGGGATGGATGTGTTATGCGGTGTGGGGACCTGGCTTAAATTTCGTTGCAAGCAGTGATCTTCTGTTAGTTTCAATAATATCAATTTGACAGGACCCTGTCCCAACATTTCATCCCCTCTCCACGTTTACGGGCACCGTGCTTTTAACCTACCACTACCACTACCTCCTACATAACATGTAATGCCTCCATGCTGCTATAACTGTGTTCCTGGCATAGGCCACATATTTTTTCATCAGATTGTACTGTATTGTATCAGTGTTCATTTTTTAATACAACTTATGTGGACAACGAAAACAGGTTTTTTGGAAATACCAATTCAAAAATTTGATTCTACTGAATACATGAAAAAATGCCATGCTGAGATTATTGAAACACGAATTTTTTTAATTCCAAATGAATGTGTGAGGATGCCTCTATCAGTTTACTGCATTAACACCTAAAGAGGCACCAGTTCATCACCAACCTCACTGAGAGACTTCGGGGATAATGGACTACGCCAGACTGACACGTATCACTGAGGGAAGTGTTGCCATTATCTGCTGTTCTGATGATGGCTGGCACCCTGTGTAGCGATACAAAATTCCATTTCCAGTACCTAAATATTTTATCACGCAACTTCCTGCGCATTCCACGCTCTCACCATCTATGCAAACTTAACACATCATTCCTTATAATCCTTCCTAACTAAGCTGCTGGAGACCGACCCTATCATAATGATATTTAGGTGAAGAGAAGTGTGTACACAAATTAATTACAGAAATTTATGCAATTTGCATTGTATGAAATTATTCACATCTCTAAAAGCTTTGGTTCTATGTAAAAATATCACTGAACATAATTAATAGCAAATCTTATGTATGAAAATGTTTTAGTCAGTAGACATAGCTACCATTAATGAGAAATTAATAAAAACACCTTTAAAATAAAATAATTTGGTGGTCATTAGCTATTCTGGAACTACTGACAAATATTTTGCTGGTATTGTCCTGAAGCTAAAAATGTGTAGTACTCTAAGTCCATTATTAACAGAGAATAGGTTAAGAATATCGCAATATACACACGCTATGAAAAATAGAACATTATGAAAACGTTCAACAACTGACAATACCTGTGGTTCCTCATGATGTCACCGTTGTAAGTAGGTGCACAAGACACATATGAAGAAACACTGCTAGTGTTGTTGACTGGTGAAATTTCAATAGTAGGAGTTTGTGGAAGTTTCTCATCAGCTGAGATGTCCACAGTATCTGTACCTGAAAACAAAATAAATAAAAGTTGTAATCAAACAGCACCATGATTCTTGTTAAATTATTTTTATTAGCTTATAAGAACTATAACAATTATAATTTTACTTTAATTTTACCTTCAAACAGCCAGCATTCCCAACCCCAAATTGAATCGTGTTTGAACTGAACTACTTTTAAAAATTGAAACCATTTATCACAAATCAGAAACCATAGCTGTTTGAAAACACAATTATTTTACATATAAAATGTAAAATTTTCTTTTACATTATTTAAAATTAAGTACTTTATAATTACACAAGCAGACATAAAAAACACGCTGTAAGAATCTAACGCTCATATTATAGCCATTTCTAAGCTCAAACTTATTACCTGTGTATAAACTGAATTACCAAAGCTAAGATTACATTTAAATAGCAATTAAAACAATTGATATTAATTTTAAAAGAGAAAAAATTCAATACATTTTATTTAAACTCATTTTCCGCTGACATGAAGAAAACAAAACAAAAAAAAAAAAAGAATATGAAGGCATATTCTTCAGTCGAGTGTTGTATAAATTCGTTGTTATGATTACCGCACTACTGTGTGCAAAATAACATTTCGTGTGGCCAATTTTTAGCTTCATGTACAACTCTATTACACATTTGTTTATGCAAACTGAAAATATCAACAAAATTTGACACACATACTGTACTATCTCAAAAATCACATGATTATAATAAAAAGGATGATGACAGTCAGACCTTTGTGTTTTAACGAGCTTTAAAAAACCAAAACAGAAAACGGGTTATCAGTCAAACAAGGAGAGAGGTAACAGAATCAGGAAGAAAGGGAGAGAGAATGAGTCATAGTGAAAAAGGAGAATAAAATAAGTCAGGTAAAGAAGAGGAGGGGAAATAGTCAGGACAAGGGCCAGGGAAGAGTCACGGAGAGAGGAAGAGTGACAGAGCGAAGGAAAGCGCCAAGAGGGAGAGTCAGGGAGAGGGGGAGCGATGAAGACTCAGGAAGAAGGGGAGAGAGTCAAGAAGAGGGAGTCAGGGAGAGGGGGAGAGAGTCACGGAGAGGGGGAGAGAG